>JBBPBR010001289.1:0-48140 GCA_037974775.1 Cicer pinnatifidum | reverse complement strand
TATTGGATGCACAAGATTGGTTAAAAACCCTAATTGGACAAGAATAAGCCTAGGGAGAACGAAAATGACCTAAATGTTAATCCAATAACACAACTCAACTTATTGGATGCACAAGATTGGTTAAAAATCCTAATTGGACAAGAATAAGCCTAGGGAGGACGAAAATGACCTAAATGTTAATCCAATGACACAACTCAACTGATTGGATGCACAAGATTGGTTAAAAACCCTTATTGAACAAGAATAAGCCAAGGGAGGACGAAAATGACCTAATTGATCATCCAATGACACAAACACATCTATTGGATGCACAAGATTGGTTAAAAACCCTAATTGGACAAGAATATGCCTAGGGAGGACGAAAATAACGTAATTGATCATCCAACGACACAAACACACCTATTTATTTCACATGATCGGTTAAAAACCCTAATTGGACAAGAATAAGCCTAGGGAGGACGAAAATGACGTAATTGATCATCCAATGACACAAACACACCTATTGGATGCACAAGATTGGTTAAAAACCCAAAATGGACAACAATATGCCTAGGGGGGACGAAAATGACCTAATTGCTCATCGAATGACACAAATGAACTTATTGGATGTACAAGATTACTTAAAAACCCTAATTGGACAAGAATAAGCCTAGGGAGGACGAAAATAACCTAATTGATCATCCAATGACACAAACACACCTATTGGATGCACAAGATTGGTTAAAAACCCTAATTGGACAAGAATATGCCTAGGGAGGACGAAAATGACCTAAATGTTAATCCAATGACACAAACGAACTTATGGGATGCCCAAGATTGGTTAAAAATCCTAATTGGACAAGAATAAGCCTAGGGAGGACGAAAATGACCTAAATGCTAATCCAATGACACAACTCAACTTATTGGATGCACAAAATTGGTTAAAAACCCTAATTGGGCAAGAATAAGCCTAGGGAGGACGAAAATGACCTAATTGATCATCCAATGACACAAACACACCTATTGGATGCACAAGATTGGTTAAAAACCCTAATTGGACAAGAATAAGCCTAGGGAGGACGAAAATGACATAAATGTTAATCCAATGACACAAATGAACTTATTGGATGCACAAGATTGGTTAAAAACCCTAGTTGGACAAGAATATGCCTAGGGAGGTCGAAAATGACCTAATTGATCATCCAATGACACAAATGAACTTATTGGATGCACAAGATTTGTTAAAAACCCTAATTGGACAAGAATAAGCCTAGGGAGGATGAAAATGACCTAATTGATCATCCAATGACACAAACACACCTATTGGAAGCACAAGATTGGTTAAAAACCCTAGTTGGACAAGAATATGCCTAGGGAGGACGAAAATGACCTAATTGATCATCCAATGACACAAAGGAACTTATTGGATGCACAAGATTGGTTAAAAACCCTAATTGGACAAGAATAATCATAGAAAGGACGAAAATGACCTAATTGATCATCCAATGACACAAACACACCTATTGGATGCACAAGATTGGTTAAAAACCCTAATTGGACAAGAATAAGCCTAGGGAGGACGAAAATGACCTAATTGATCATCCAATGACACAAACACACCTATTGGATGCACAAGATTGGTTAAAAACCCTAATTGGACAAGAATATGCCTAGGGAGGACGAAAATGACCTAATTGATCATCCAATGACACAAACACACCTATTGGATGCACAAGATTGGTTAAAAACACTAATTGGACAAGAATATTCCTAGGGAGGACAAAAATGACCTAAATATTAATTCAATGACACAAACAAACTTATCGGATGCAGAAGATTGGTTAAAAACCCTAATTGGACAAGAATAAGCCTAGGGAGGACGAAAATGACCTAAATGTTAATCCAATGACACAACTCAACTGATTGGATGCACAAGATTGGTTAAAAACCCTTATTGGACAAGAATAAGCCTAGGGAGGACGAAAATGACCTAGTTGATCATCCAATGACACAAACACACCTATTGGATGCACAAGATTGGTTAAAAACCCTAATTGGACAAGAATATGCCTAGGGAGGACGAAAATGACCTAATTGATCATCCAATGACACAAACACACCTATTGGATGCACAAGATTGGATAAAAACCCAAATTGGACAAGAATAAGCCTAGGGAGGACGAAAATGACCTAATTGATCATCCAATGACACAAACACACCTATTGGATGCACAAGATTGGTTAAAAACCCTAATTGGACAAGAATATGCCTAGAGAGGACGAAAATGACCTAATTGATCATCCAGTGACACAAACACACCTATTGGATGCACAAGATTGCTTAAAAACCCTAATTGGACAAGAATACGCCTAGGGAGGACGAATATGACCTAATGTTAATCCAATAACACAAATGAACTTATTGGATGCACAAGATTGGTGAAAAACCTTAATTGGACAAGAATATTCCTAGGGAGGACGAAAATAACCAAATTGATCATCCAATGACACTAATGAACTTATTGGATGCACAAGATTGGTTAAAAACCCTAATTGGACAAGAATAAGCCTAGGGAGGACGAAAATGACCTAATTGATCATCCAATGACACAAACACACCTATTGGATGCACAAGATTGGTTAAAAACCCTAATTGGACAAGAATATGCCTAGGGAGGACAAAAATGACCTAATTGATCATCCAATGACACAAACACACCTATTGGATGCATAAGATTGGTTAAAAACCCTAATTGGACAATAATATGCCTAGGGAGGACGAAAATGACCTAAATGTTAATCCAATGACACAAATGAACTTATTGGATGCACAAGATTGGTTAAAAACCCTAATTGGACAAGAATAAGCCTAGGGAGGACGAAAATGACCTAATTGATCATCCAATGACACAAACAAACCTATTGGGTGCACAAGATTGGATAAAAACCCTAATTGGACAAGAATATGCCTAGGGAGGAGGAAAATTACCTAAATATTAATTCAATGACACAAACAAAGTTATTGGATGCACAAGATTGGTTAAAAACCCTAATTGGACAAGAATAAGCCTAGGGAGGACGAAAATGACCTAATTGATCATCCAATGACACAAATACACCTATTGGATGCACAAGATTGGTTAAAAACCCTAATTGGACAAGGATATGCCTAGGGAGGACGAAAATGACCTAATTGATCATCCAATGACACAAACACACCTATTGGATGCACAAGATTGGTTAAAAACCCTAATTGGACAAGAATAAGCCTAGGGAGGACGAAAATGACCTAATTGATCATCCAATGACACAAACACACCTATTGGATGCACAAGATTGGTTAAAAACCCTAATTGGACAAGAATAAGCCTAGGGAGGACGAAAATGACCTAATTGATCATCCAATGACACAAACACATCTATTGGAAGCACAAGATTGGTTAGAAACCCTAGTTGGACAAGAATATGCCTAGGGAGGACGAAAATGACCTAATTGATCATCCAATGACACAAATGAACTTATTGGATGCACAAGATTGCTTAAAAACCCTAATTGGACAAAAATAAGCATAGAAAGGACGAAAATGACCTAATTGATCATCCAATGACACAAACACACCTATTGGATGCACAAGATTGGTTAAAAACCCTAATTGGACAAGAATAAGCCTAGGGAGGACGAAAATGACCTAATTGATCATCCAATGACACAAACACACCTATTGGATGCACAAGATTGGTTAAAAACCCTAATTGGACAAGAATAAGCCTAGGGAGGACGAAAATGACCTAATTGATCATCCAATGACACAAACACAACTATTGGATGCACAAGATTGGTTAAAATCCCTAATTGGACAAGAATAAGCCTAGGGAGGACGAAAATGACCTAATTGATCATCCAATGACACAAACACACCTATTGGATGCACAAGATTGGTTAAAAACCATAATTGGACAAGAATAAGCCTAGGGAGGACGAAAATGACCTAATTGATCATCCAATGACACAAATGAACTTATTGGATGCACAAGATTTGTTAAAAACCCTAATTTGACAAAGTTATTGGCTGCACAAGATTGGTTAAAAACCCTAATTTGACAAGAATAAGTCAAGGGAGGACGAAAATGACCTAATTGATCATCCAATGACACAAACACACCTATTGGATGCACAAGATTGGTTAAAAACCCTAATTGGACAAGAATAAGCCTAGGGAGGACGAAAATGACCTAATTGATCATCCAATGACACAAACACACCTATTGGATGCACAAGATTGGTTAAAAACCCTAATTGGTCAAGAATAAGCCTAGGGAGGACGAAAATGACCTAATTGATCATCCAATGACACAAATGAACTTATTGGATGCACAAGATTGGTTAAAACCCTAATTGGACAAGAATATGCCTAGGGAGGACGAAAATGACCTAAATATTAATTCAATGACACAAACAAAGTTATTGGATGCACAAGATTGGTTAAAAACCCTAATTGGACAAGAATAAGCCTATGGAGGACGTAAATGACCTAATTGATCATCCAATGACACAAACACACCTATTGGATGCACAAGATTGGTTAAAAACCCTAATTGGACAAGAATATGCCTAGGGAGGACGAAAATGACCTAAATATTAATTTAATGACACAAACAAACTTCTCGGATGCACAAGATTGGTTAAAAACCCTAATTGGACAAGAATAAGCCTAGGGAGGACGAAAATGACCTAATTGATCATCCAATGACACAAACACACCTATTGGATGGACAAGATTGGTCTAAAACTCTAATTGGACAAGAATATGCCTAGGGAGGACGAAAATGACCTAAATGTTAATCCAATGACACAAATGAACTTATTGGATGCACAAGATTGGTTAAAAACCCTAATTGGACAAGAATAAGCCTAGGGAGGACGAAAATGACCTAATTGATCATCCAATGACACAAACACACCTATTGGATGCACAAGATTGGTTAAAAACCCTAATTGGACAAGAATATGCCTAGGGAGGACGAAAATGACCTAAATATTAATTGAATGACATAAACAAACTTGTTGGATGCACAAGATTGGTTAAAAACCCTAATTGGACAAGAATAAGCCTAGGGAGGACGAAAATGGCCTAATTGATCATCCAATGACACAAACACACCTATTGGATGCACAAGATTGGTTAAAAACCCTAATTGGACAAGAATATGCCTTGGGAGGACGAAAATGACCTAATTGATCATCCAATGACACAAACACACCTATTGAATGCACAAGATTGGCTAAAAACCCTAATTGGACAAGAATATGCCTAGGAAGGACGAAAATGACCTAAATATTAATTCAATGACACAAACAAACTTATTGAATGCACAAGATTGGTTAAAAACCCTAATTGGACAACAATATGCCTAGGGAGGACGGATATGACCTAAATGTTAATCCAATGACACAAATGAACTTATTGGATGCACAAGATTGGTTAAAAACCCTAATTGGACAAGAATAAGCCTAGGGAGAACGAAAATGACTTATCTGATCATCCAATGACACAAACACACCTATTGGAAGCACAAGATTGGTTAAAAACCCTAGTTGGACAAGAACATGCCTAGGGAGGACGAAAATGACCTAATTGATCATCCAATGACACTAATGAACTTATTGGATGCACAAGATTGGTTAAAAACCCTAATTGGACAAGAATAAGCCTAGGGAGGACGAAAATGATCTAATTGATCATCCAATGACACAAACACACCTATTGGATGCACAAGATTGGTTAAAAACCCTAGTAGGACAAGAACATGCCTAGGGAGGACGAAAATGACCTAATTGATAATCTAATGACACTAATGAACTTATTGGATGCACAAGATTGGTTAAAAACCTTAATTGGACAAGAATAAGCCCAAGGAGGACGAAAATGACCTAATTGATCATCCAATGACACAAACACACCTATTGGATGCACAAGATTGGTTAAAAACCCTAATTGGACAAGAATAAGCCTAGGGAGGACGAAAATGACCTAATTGATCATCCAATGACACAAACACACCTATTGGATGCACAAGATTGGTTAAAAACCCTAATTGGACAAGAATATGCCTAGGGAGGACGAAAATGACCTCATTGATCATCCAATGACACAAACACACCTATTGGATGCACAAGATTGGTTAAAAACACTAATTGGACAAGAATATTCCTAGGGAGGACGAAAATGACCTAAATATTAATTCAATGACACAAACAAACTTATCGGATGCAGAAGATTGGTTAAAAACCCTAATTGGACAAGAATAAGCCTAGGGAGGACGAAAATGACCTAATTGATCATCCAATGACACAAACACACCTTTTGGATGCACAAGATTGGTTAAAAACCCTAATTGGACAAGAATATGCCTACGGAGGACGAAAATGACCTAATTGATCATCCAATGACACAAACACACCTATTGGATGCACAAGATTCGTTAAAAACCCTAATTGGACAAGAATATGCCTAGGGAGGACGAAAATGACCTAATTGATTATCCAATGACACAAACACACCTATTGGATGCACAAGATTGGTTAAAAACCCTAATTGGACAAGAATATGCCTAGGGAGGACGAAAACGACCTAAATGTTAATCCAATGACACAAATGAACTTATTGGATGCACAAGATTGGTTAAAAACCCTAATTGGACAAGAATAAGCCTAGGGAGAACGAAAATGACCTAAATGTTAATCCAATAACACAACTCAACTTATTGGATGCACAAGATTGCTTAAAAATCCTAATTGGACAAGAATAAGCATAGGGAGGACGAAAATGACCTAAATGTTAATCCGATGACACAACTCAACTGATTGGATGCACAAGATTGGTTAAAAACCCTTATTGGACAAGAATAAGCCTAGGGAGGACGAAAATGACCTAATTCATCATCCAATGACACAAACACACCTATTGGATGCACAAGATTGGTTAAAAACCCTAATTGGACAAGAATATACCTAGGGAGGACGAAAATAACCTAATTGATCATCCAACGACACAAACACACCTATTTATTTCACATGATCGGTTAAAAACCCTAATTGGACAAGAATAAGCCTAGGGAGGACGAAAATGACCTAATTGATCATCCAATGACACAAACACACCTATTGGATGCACAAGATTGGTTAAAAACCCAAAATGGACAACAATATGCCTAGGGGGGACGAAAATGACCTAATTGATCATCCAATGACACAAATGAACTTATTGGATGTACAAGATTAGTTAAAAACCCTAATTGGACAAGAATAAGCCTAGGGAGGACGAAAATAACCTAATTGATCATCCAATGACACAAACACACCTATTGGATGCACAAGATTGGTTAAAAACCCTAATTTGACAAGAATAAGCATAGAAAGGACGAAAATGACCTAATTGATCATCCAATGACACAAACACACCTATTGGATGCACAAGATTGGTTAAAAACCCTAATTGGATAAGAATATGCCTAGGGAGGACGAAAATGACCTAATTGATCATCCAATAACACAAACACACCTATTGGATGCACAAGATTGGTTAAAAACCCTAATTGGACAAGAATATGCCTAAGGAGGACGAAAATGACCTGAATATTAATTCAATGACACAAACAAAGTTATTGGATGCACAAGATTGGTTAAAAACCCTAATTGGACAAGAATAAGCCTAGGGAGGACGAAAATGACCTAATTGATCATCCAATGACACAAACACACCTATTGGATGCACAAGATTGGTTAAAAACCCTAATTGGACAAGAATATGCCTAGGGAGGACGAAAATGACCTAAATGTTAATCCAATGACACAAATGAACTTATTGGATGCACAACATTGGTTAAAAACCCTAATTGGACAAGAGTAAGCCTAGGAAGGACGAAAATAACGTAATTGATCATCCAATGACACAAACACACCTATTGGATGCACAAGATTGGTTAAAAACCCTAATTGGACAAGAATATGCCTAGGGAGGACGAAAATGACCTAAATATTAATTCAATGACACAAACAAAGTTATTGGATGCACAAGATTGGTTAAAAACCCTAATTTGACAACAATAAGTCTAGGGAGGACGAAAATGACCTAATTGATCATCCAATGACACAAACACATCTATTGGATGCACAAGATTGGTTAAAAACCCTAATTGGACAAGAATAAGCCTAGGGAGGACGAAAATGACCTAATTGATCATCCAATGACACAAACACACCTATTGGATGCACAAGATTGGTTAAAAACCCTAATTGGACAAGAATAAGCCTAGGGAGGACGAAAATGACCTAATTGATCATCCAATGACACAAATGAACTTATTGGATGCACAAGATTTTTTAAAAACCCTAATTGGACAAGAATAAGCCTAGGGAGGACGAAAATGACCTAATTGATCATCCAATGACACAAACACACCTATTGGATGCACAAGATTGGTTAAAAACCCTAATTGGACAAGAATATGCCTAGGGAGGACGAAAATGACCTAAATGTTAATCCAATGACACAAATGAACTTATTGGATGCACAAGATTGGTTAAAAATACTAATTGGACAAGAATAAGCCTAGGGATGACGAAAATGACCTAATTGATCATCCAATGACACAAACACACCTATTAGATGCACAAGATTGGTTAAAAACCCTAATTGGACAAGAATAAGCCTAGGGATGACGAAAATGACCTAATTGATCGTCCAATGACACAAACACACCTATTGGATGCACAAGATTGGTTAAAAACCCTAGTTGGACAAGAATATGCCTAGGGAGGACGAAAATGACCTAATTGATCATCCAATGACACAAACACACCTATTGGATGCACAAGATTGGTTAAAAACCCTAATTGGACAAGAATAAGCCTAGGGAGGACGAAAATGACCTAATTGATCATCCGATGACACAAACACACCTATTGAATGCACAAGATTGGTTAAAAACCATAATTGGACAAGAAGATGTCTAGGGAGGACGAAAATGACCTAAATGTTAATCCAATGACACAAATGAACTTATTGGATGCACAAGATTGGTTAAAAACCCTAATTGGACAAGAATAAGCATAGGGAGGACGAAAATGACCTAATTGATCATCCAATGACACAAACACACCTATTGGATGCACAAGATTGGTTAAAAACCCTAATTGGACAAGAATAAGCCTAGGGAGGACGAAAATGACCTAATTGATCATCAAATGTCACAAACACACCTATTGGAAGCACAAGATTGGTTAAAAACCCTAATTGGACAAGAATATGCCTAGGGAGGACGAAAATGACCTAATTGATCATCCAATGACACAAACACACCTATTGGATGCACAATATTGGTTAAAAACCCTAATTGGACAAGAATATGCCTAGGGAGCACGAATATGACCTAAATGTTAATCCAATGACACAAATGAACTTATTGGATGCACAAGATTGGTTAAAAACCCTAATTGGACAAGAATAAGCCTAGGGAGGACGAAAATGACCTAATTGATCATCCAATGACACAAACACACCTATTGGATGCACAAGATTGGTTAAAAACCCTAATTGGACAAGAATAAGCCTAGGGAGGACGAAAATGACCTAATTGATCATCCAATGACACAAACACATCTATTGGATGCATAAGATTGGTTAAAAACCCTAATTGGACAAGAATATGCCTAGGGAGGACGAAAATGACCTAATTGATCATCCAATGACACAAATACACCTATTGGATGCACAAGATTGGTTAAAAACCCTAATTGGACAAGAATATGCCTAGGGAGGATGAAAATGACCTAAATATTAATTCAATGAAACAAACAAACTTATTGGATGAACAAGATTAGTTAAAAACCCTAATTGGACAAGAATATGCCTAGGGAGGACGAAAATGACCTAATTGATCATCCAATGACACAAACACACCTATTGGATGCACAAGATTGGTTAAAAACCCTAATTGGACAAGAATATGCCTAGGGAGGACGAAAATGACCTAATTGATCATCCAATGACACAAACACACCTATTGGATGCACAAGATTGGTTAAAAACCCTAATTGGACAAGAATAAGCCTTGGGAGGACGAAAATGACCTAGTTGATCATCCAAAGACACAAACACATCTATTGGATGCACAAGATTGGTTAAAAACCCTAGTTGGACAAGAATATACCTAGGGAGGACGAAAATGACCTAATTGATCATCCAATGACACAAATGAACTTATTGGATGCACAAGATTGGTTAAAAACCCTAATTGGACAAGAATAAGCCTAGGGAGGACGAAAATGACCTAATTGATCATCCAATGACACAAACACACCTATTGGAAGCACAAGATTGGTTAAAAACCCTAATTGGACAAGAATATGCCTAGGGAGGACGAAAATGACCTAAATGTTAATCCAATGACACAAATCAACTTATTGGATGCACAAGATTGATTAAAAACCCTAATTGGACAAGAATAAGCCTAGGGAGGACGAAAATGACCTAAATGTTAATCCAATGACACAAATGAACTTATTGGATGCACAAGATTGATTAAAAACCCTAATTGGACAAGAATAAGCCTAGGGAGGACGAAAATGACCTAATTGATCATCCAATGACACAAACACACCTATTGGATGCACAAGATTGGTTAAAAACCCTAATTGGACAAGAATATGCCTAGGGAGGACGAAAATGACCTAATTGATCATCCAATGACACAAATACACCTATTGGATGCACAAGATTGGTTAAAAACCCTAATTGGACAAGAATATTCCTAGGGAGAACGAAAATGACCTAATTGATCATCCAATGACACAAACACACCTATTGGATGCACAAGATTGGTTAAAAACCCTAATTGGACCAGAATATGCCTATGGGAGGACGAAAATGACCTAAATATTAATTCAATGACATAAACAAACTTATTGGATGCACAAGATTGGTTAAAAACCCTAATTGGACAAGAATAAGCCTAGGGAGGACGAAAATGACCTAATTGATCATCCAATGACACAAACACACCTATTGGATGCACAAGATTGGTTAAAAACCCTAATTGGACAAGAATAAGCCTAGGGAGGACGAAAATGACCTAATTGATCATCCAATGACACAAATGAACTCATTGGATGCACAAGATTAGTTAAAAACACTAATTGGACAAGAATAAGCCTAGGGAGGACGAAAATGACCTAATTCATCTTCCCATGACACAAACACACCTATTGGATGCACAAGATTGGTTAAAAACCCTAATTGGACAAGAATATGCCTAGGGAGGACTAAAATGACCTAAATATTAATTCAATGACATAAACAAACTTATTGGATGCACAAAATTGGTTAAAAACCCTAATTGGACAAGAATATGCCTAGGGAGGACGAAAATGACTTAATTGATCATCCAATGACACAAACACACCTATTGGATGCATTAGATTGGTTAAAAACCCTAATTGGACAAGAATATGCCTACGGAGGACGAAAATGACCTAAATATTAATTCAATGACATAAACAAACTTATTGGATGCACAAGATTGGTTAAAAACCCTAATTGGACAAGAATAAGCCTAGGGAGGACGAAAATGACCTAATTGATCATCCAATGACACAAACACACCTATTGGATGCACAAGATTGGTTAAAAACCCTAATTGGACAAGAATAAGCCTAGGGAGGACGAAAATGACCTAATTGATCATCCAATGACACAAATGAACTCATTGGATGCACAAGATTGGTTAAAAACCCTAATTAGACATGAATAAGCCTAGGGAGGACGAAAATGACCTAATTGATCTTCCAATGACACAAACACACCTATTGGATGCACAAGATTGGTTAAAAACCCTAATTGGACAAGAATATGCCTAGGGAGGACGAAAATGACCTAATTGATCATCTAATGACACAAACACACCTATTGGATGCACAAGATTGGTTAAAAACCCTAATTGGACAAGAATATGCCTAGGGAGGACGAAAATGACCTAAATATTAATTCAATGACACAAACAAACTTATCGGATCCACAGGATTGGTTAAAAACCCTAATTGGACAAGAATAAGCCTAGGGAGGACGAAAATGACCTAATTGATCATCCAATGACACAAACACACCTATTGGATGCACAAGATTGGTTAAAAACCCTAATTGGACAAGAATATGCCTAGGGAGGACGAAAATGACCTAATTGACCCTAATTGGACAAGAATAAGCCTAGGGAGGACGAAAATGACCTAATTGATCATCCAATGACACAAACACACCTATTGGATGCACAAGATTGGTTAAAAACCCTAATTGGACAAGAATAAGCCTAGGGAGGACGAAAATAACCTAATTGATCATCCAATGACACAAACACACCTATTGGATGCACAAGATTGGTTAAAAATCCTGATTGGACAAGAATATGCCTAGGGAGGACGAAAATGACCTAAATGTTAATCCAATGACACAAATGAACTTATTGGATGCACAAGATTGGTTAAAAACCCTAATTGGACAAGAATAAGCCTAGGAAGGACGAAAATGACCTAAATGTTAATCCAATGACACAACTCAAATTATTGGATGCACAAGATTGGTTAAAAACCCTAATTGGACAAGAATAAGCCTAGGGAGGACGAAAATGACCTAATTGATCATCCAATGACACAAACACACCTATTGGATGCACAAGATTGGTTAAAAACCCTAATTGGACAAGAATATGCCTAGGGAGGACGCAAATGGCCTAATTGATCATCCAATGACACAAACACACCTATTGGATGCACAAGATTGGTTAAAAACCCTAATTGGACAAGAATATGCCTAGGGAGGACGAAAATGACCTAAATGTTAATCCAATGACACAAATGAACTTATTGGATGCACAAGATTGGTTAAAAACCCTAATTGGACAAGAATAACCCTAGGGAGGATGAAAATGACCTAAATGTTAATCCAATGACACAACTCAACTTATTGGATGCACAAGATTGGTTAAAAACCCTAATTGGACAAGAATAAGCCTATGGAGGACGAAAATGACCTAATTGATCATCCAATGACACAAACACACCTATTGGATCCACAAGATTGGTTAAAAACCCTAATTGGACAAGAATATGCCTAGGGAGGACGAAAATGACCTAAATGTTAATCCAATGACACAAATGAACTTATTGGATGCACAAGATTGGTTAAAAACCCTAATTGGACAAGAATAAGCCTAGGGAGGACGAAAATGACCTAAATGCTAATCCAATGACACAACTCATCTTATTGGATGCACAAGATTGGTTAAAAACCCTAATTGGTCAAGAATAAGCCTAGGGAGGACGAAAATGACCTAATTGATCATCCAATGACACAAACACACCTATTGGATGCACAAGATTGGTTAAAAACCCTAATTGGACAAGTATAAGCCTAGGGAGGACGAAAATGACCTAACTGATCATCCAATGACACAAACACACCTATTAGATGCACAAGATTGGTTAAAAACCCTAATTGGACAAGAATAAGCCTATGGAGGACGAAAATGACCTAAATATTAATTCAATGACACAAATGAACTTATTGGATGCACAAGATTGGTTAAAAACCCTAATTGGACAAGAATAAGCCTAGGGAGGACGAAAATGACCTAATTGATCATCCAATGACACAAACACACCTATTGGATGCACAAGATTGGTTAAAAACCCTAATTGGACAAGAATATGCCTAGGGAGGACGAAAATGACCTAATTGATCATGAAATGACACAAACACACCTATTGGATGCACAAGATTGGTTAAAAACCCTAATTGGACAAGAATAGGCCTAGGGAGGACGAAAATGACCTAAATATTAATTCAATGACACTAACAAACATATTGGACGCACAAGATTGGTTAAAAATCCTAATTGGACAAGAATAAGCCTAGGGAGGATAAAAATGACCTAATTGATCATCCAATGACACAAACACACCTATTGGAAGCACAAGATTGGTTAAAAATCCTAATTGGACAAGAATATGCCTAGGGAGGACGAAAATGACCTAAATGTTAATCCAATGACACAAATGAACTTATTGGATGCACAAGATTGGTTAAAAACCCTAATTGGACAAGAATAAGCCTAGGGAGGACGAAAATGACCTAATTGATCATCCAATGACAGAAACACACCGATTGGATTCACAAGATTGGTTAAAAACCCTAATTCGACAAGAATATGCCTAAGGAGGACGAAAATGACCTAAATATTAATTCAATGACACAAACAAAGTTATTGGATGCACAAGATTGGTTAAAAACCCTAATTGGACAAGAATAAGCCTTGGGATGATGAAAATGACCTAATTGATCATCCAATGACACAAACACACCTATTGGATGCACAAGATTGGTTAAAAACCCTAATTGGACAAGAATAAGCCTAGGGAGGACGAAAATGACCTAATTGATCATCCAATGACACAAACACACCTATTGGATGCACAAGATTGGTTAAAAACCCTAATTGGACAAGAATAAGCCTAGGGAGGACGAAAATGACCTAATTGATCATCCAATGACACAAACACACCTATTGGATGCACAAGATTGGTTAAAAACCCTAATTGGACAAGAATAAGCCTAGGGAGGATGAAAAAGACCTAAATGTTAATCCAATGACACAAATGAACTTATTGGATGCACAAGATTGGTTAAAAACCCTAATTGGACAAGAATAAGCCTAGGGAGGACGAAAATGACCTAAATGTTAATCCAATGACACAACTCAACTTATTGGATGCACAAGATTGGTTAAAAACCCTAATTGGACAAGAATAAGCCTATGGAGGACGTAAATGACCTAATTGATCATCCAATGACACAAACACACCTATTGGATGCACAAGATTGGTTAAAAACCCTAATTGGACAAGAATATGCCTAGGGAGGACGAAAATGACCTAAATATTAATTTAATGACACAAACAAACTTCTCGGATGCACAAGATTGGTTAAAAACCCTAATTGGACAAGAATAAGCCTAGGGAGGACGAAAATGACCTAATTGATCATCCAATGACACAAACACACCTATTGGATGGACAAGATTGGTCTAAAACTCTAATTGGACAAGAATATGCCTAGGGAGGACGAAAATGACCTAAATGTTAATCCAATGACACAAATGAACTTATTGGATGCACAAGATTGGTTAAAAACCCTAATTGGACAAGAATAAGCCTAGGGAGGACGAAAATGACCTAATTGATCATCCAATGACACAAACACACCTATTGGATGCACAAGATTGGTTAAAAACCCTAATTGGACAAGAATATGCCTAGGGAGGACGAAAATGACCTAAATATTAATTAAATGACACAAATAAAGTTATTGGAGGCACAAGATTGGTTAAAAACCCTAATTGGACAAGAATAAGCCTAGGGAGGACGAAAATGACCTAATTGATCATCCAATGACACAAACACACCTATTGGATGCACAAGATTGGTTAAAAACCCTAATTGGACAAGAATAAGCCTAGGGAGGACGAAAATGACCTAAATTCTAATCCAATGACACAACTCAACTTATTGGATGCACAAGATTGGTTAAAAACCCTAATTGGGCAACAATAAACCTAGGGAGGACGAAAATGACCTAATTGATCATCCAATGACACTAATGAACTTATTGGATGCACAAGATTGGTTAAAAACCCTAATTGGACAAGAATAAGCCTATGGAGGACGAAAATGACCTAGTTGATCATCCAATGACACAAACACACCTATTGGATGCACAAGATTGGTTAAAAACCCTAATTGGACAAGAATAGGCCTAGGGAGGACGAAAATGACCTAATTGATCATCGAATGACACAAACACACCTATTGGATGCACAAGTTGGTTAAAAACCCTTATTGGACAAGAATATGCCTAGGGAGGACGAATATGACCTAAATGTTAATCCAATAACACAAATGAACTTATTGGATCCACAAGATTGGTTAAAAACCCTAATTGGACAAGAATAAGCCTAGGGAGAACGAAAATGACCTAAATGTTAATCCAATGACACAACTCAACTTATTGGATGCACAAGATTGGTTAAAAAACCTAATTGGACAAGAATAAGCCTAGGGAGGACGAAAATAACCTAATTGATCATCCAATGACACAAACACACCTATTGGATACACAAGATTGGTTAAAAAACCTAATTGGACAAGAATAAGCCTAGGGAGGACAAAAATAACCTTATTGATCATCCAATGACACAAACACACCTATTGGATGCACAAGATTGGTTAAAAACCCTAATTGGACAAGAATATGCCTAGGGAGGACGAAAATGACCTAAATGTTAATCCAATGACACAAATGAACTTATTGGATGCACAAGATTGGTTAAAAACCCTAATTGGACAAGAATAAGCCTAGGGAGGACGAAAATGACCTAAATGCTAATCCAATGACACAAACAAACTTATTGGATGCACAAGATTGGTTAAAAACCATAATTGGACAAGAATATGCCTAGGTAGGACGAAAACGACCTAAATGTTAATCCAATGACACAAATGAACTTATTGGATGCACAAGATTGGTTAAAAACCCTAATTGGACAAGAATAAGCCTAGGGAGGACGAAAATGACCTAATTGATCATCCAATGACACAAACACACCTATTGGATGCAAAAGATTGGTTAAAAACCCTAATTGGACAAGAATATGCCTAGGGAGGACGAAAATGACCTAAATCTTAATTCAAGGACACAAACACACCTATTGGATGCACAAGATTGGTTAAAAACCCTAATTGGACAAGAATAAGCCTAGGGAGGATGAAAATGACCTAATTGATCATCCAATGACACAAACACACCTATTGGATGCAAAATATTGGTTAAAAACCCTAATTGGACAAGATGATGCCTAGGGAGGACGAAAGAGACCTAAATATTAATTCAATGACACAAACAAAGTTATTGGATGCACAAGATTGGTTAAAAACCCTAATTGGACAAGAATAAGCCTAGGGAGGACGAAAATGACCTAATTGATCATCCAATGACACAAACACACCTATTGGATGCAAAAGATTGGTTAAAAACCCTAATTGGACAAGATGATGCCTAGAGAGGACGAAAATGACCTAAATATGAATTCAATGACACAAACAAACTTATTGGATGCACAAGATTGGTTAAAAACCCTAATTGGAGAAGAATATGCCTAGGGAGGACGAAAATGACCTAAATATTAATTCAATGACACAAACAAATTTATTGGATGCACAAGATTGGTTAAAAACCTTAATTGGACAAGAATAAGCCTAGGGAGGACAAAAATGACCTAATTGATCATCCAATGACACAAATGAACTTATTGGATGCACAAGATTGGTTAAAAACCCTAATTGGACAAGAATAAGCCTAGGGAGGACGAAAATGACCTAATTGATCATCCAATGACACAAACACACCTATTGGATGCACAAGATTGGTTAAAAACCCTAATTGGACAAGAATAAGCCTAGGGAGGACGAAAATGACCTAATTGATCATCCAATGACACAAACACACCTATTGGATGCACAAGATTGGTTAAAAACCCTAATTGGACAAGAATATGCCTAGTGAGGACGTAAATGACCTAATTGATCATCTAATGACACAAACACACCTATTGGATGCACAAGATTGGTTTAAAACCCTAATTGGACAAGAATATGCCTAGGGAGGACGAAAATGACCTAATTGATCATCCAATGACACAAACACACCTATTGGATGCACAAGATCGGTTAAAAATCCTAATTGGACAAGAATAAGCCTAGGGAGGATGAAAGTGACCTAATTGATCATCCAATGACACAAACACACCTATTGGATGCACAAGATTGGTTAAAAACCCTAATTGGACAAGAATATGCCTAGGGAGGACGAAAATGACATAATGTTAATCCAATGAAACAAATGAACTTATTGGATGCACAAGATTGGTTAAAAACCCTAATTGGACAAGAATAAGCCTAGGGAGGACGAAAATGACCTAATTGATCATCCAATGACACAAACACACCTATTGGATGCACAAGATTGGTTAAAAACCTTAATTGGACAAGAATAAGCCTGGGGAGGACCAAAATGACCTCATTGATCATCCAATGACACAAACACACCTATTGGATACACAAGAGTGGTTAAAAACCCTAATTGGACAAGAATAAGCCTAGGGAGAACGAAAATGACCTAAATGTTAATCCAATAACACAACTCAACTTATTGGATGCACAAGATTGGTTAAAAACCCTAATTGGACAAGAATAAGCCTAGGGAGGACGAAAATGACCTAATTGATCATCCAATGACACAAACACACCTATTGGATGCACAAGATTGGTTAAAAACCCTAATTGGACAAGAATAAGCCTTGGGAGGACGAAAATGACCTAATTGATCATCCAATGACACAAACACACCTATTGGATTCACAAGATTGGTTAAAAACCCTAATTGGGCAAGAATATGCCTCGGGAGGACTAAAATGACCTAAATATTAATTCAATGACACAAACAAACTTATCGGATGCACAAGATTGGTTAAAAACCCTAATTGGACAAGAATAAGCCTAGGGACGACGAAAATGACCGAATTGATCATCCAATGACACAAACACACCTATTAGATGCACAAGATTGGTTAAAAACCCTAATTGGACAAGAATAAGCCTAGGGAGGACGAAAATGACCTAATTGATCATCCAATGGCACAAACACACCTATTGGATGCACAAGATTGGTTAAAAACCCTAATTGGACAAGAATAAGCCTAGGGAGGACGGAAATGACCTAATTGATCATCCAATGACACAAACACACCTATTGGATGCACAAGATTGGTTAAAAACCCTAATTGGACAAGAATATGCCTAGGGAGGACGGATATGACCTAAATGTTAATCCAATGACACAAATGAACTTATTGGATGCACAAGATTGGTTAAAAACCATAATTGGACAAGACTAAGCCTAGGGAGGACGAAAATGACCTAATTGATCATCCAAATACATAAATGAACTTATTGGATGCACAAGATTGGTTAAAAACCCTAATTGGACAAGAATAAGCCTAGGGAGGACGAAAATGACCTAATTGATCATCCAATGACACAAACACACCTATTGGATGCACAAGATTGGTTAAAAACCCTAATTGGACAAGACTATGCCTATGGAGGTCGAAAATGACCTAAATATTAATTCAATGACACAAACAAAGTTATTGGATGCACAAGATTGGTTAAAAACCCTAATTGGACAAGAATAAGCCTAGGGAGGACGAAAATGACCTAATTGATCATCCAATGACACAAACACACCTATTGGATGCACAAGATTGGTTAAAAACCCTAATTGGACAATAATATGCCTAGGGAGGACGAAAATGACCTAAATATTAATTCAATGACACAAACAAACTTATTGGATGCAAAAGATTGGTTAAAAACCCTTATTGGACAATAATATGCCTAGGGAGGATTAAAATGACCTAATTGATCATCCAATGACACTAATGAACTTATTGGATGCACAAGATTGGTTAAAAACCCTAATTGGACAAGAATAAGCCTAGGGAGGACGAAAATGACCTAATTGATCATCCAATGACACAAACACACCTATTGGATGCACAAGATTGGTTAAAAACCCTAATTGGACAAGAATAAGCCTAGGGAGGACGAAAATGACCTAATTGATCATCCAATGACACAAACACACCTATTGGATGCACAAGATTGGTTAAAAACCCCTTATTCGACAATAATATGCCTAGCGAGGACGAAAATTACCTAAATATTAATACAATGACACAAACAAACATATTGGATGCACAAGATTGGTTAAAAACCCTAATTGGACAAGAATAAGCCTAGGGATGACGAAAATGACCTAATTGATCATCCAATGACACAAACACACCTATTGGATGCACAAGATTGGTTAAAAACCCTAATTGGACAAGAATAAGCCTAGGGAGGATGAAAATGACCTAATTGATCATCCAATGACTCAAACACACCTATTGGATGCACAAGATTGGTTAAAAACCCTAATTGGACAAGAATAAGCCTAGGGAGGACGAAAATGACCTAATTGATCATCCAATGACACAAACACACCTATTGGATGCACAAGATTGGTTAAAAACCCTAATTGGACAAGAATATGCCTAGGGAGGACGAAAATGACCTAATTGGTCATCCAATGACACAAACACACCTATTGGATGCACAAGATTGGTTAAAAACCCTAATTGGACAAGAATAAGCCTAGGGAGGACGAAAATAACCTAATTGATCATCCAATGACACAAACACACCTATTGGATGCACAAGATTGGTTAAAAACCCTAATTGGACAAGAATATGCCTAGGCAGGACGAAAATGATCTAAATGTTAATCCAATGACACAAATGAACTTATTGGATGCACAAGATTGGTTAAAAACCCTAATTGGACAAGAATAAGCCTAGGGAGGACGAAAATGACCTAATTGATCATCCAATGACACAAACACACCTATTGGATGCACAAGATTGGTTAAAAACCCTAATTGGACAAGAATATGCCTAGGGAGGACGAAAATGACCTAATTGATCATCCAATGACACAAACACACCTATTGGATGCACAAGATTGGTTAAAAACACTAATTGGACAAGAATATTCCTAGGGAGGACAAAAATGACCTAAATATTAATTCAATGACACAAACAAACTTATCGGATGCAGAAGATTGGTTAAAAATCCTAATTGGACAAGAATAAGCCTAGGGAGGACGAAAATGACCTAAATGTTAATCCAATGACACAACTCAACGGATTGGATGCACAAGATTGGTTAAAAACCCTTATTGGACAAGAATAAGCCTAGGGAGGACGAAAATGACCTAATTGATCATCCAATGACACAAACACACCTATTGGATGCACAAGATTGGTTAAAAACCCTAATTGGACAAGAATATGCCTAGGGAGGACGAAAATGACCTAATTGATCATCCAATGACACAAATAAACTTATCGGATGCACAAGATTAGTTAAAAACACTAATTGGACAAGAATAAGCCTAGGGAGGACGAAAATAACCTAATTGATCATCCAATGACACAAACACACCTATTGGATGCACAAGATTGGTCTAAAACTCTAATTGGACAAGAATATGCCTAGGGAGGACGAAAATGACCTAAATGTTAATCCAATGACACAAATGAACTTATTGGATGCACAAGATTGATTAAAAACCCTAATTGGACAAGAATAAGCCTAGGGAGGACGAAAATGACCTAATTGATCATCCAAAGACACAAACACATCTATTGGTTGCACAAGATTGGTTAAAAACCCTTGTTGGACAACAATATACATAGGGAGGACGAAAATGACCTAATTGATCATCCAATGACACAAATGAACTTATTGGATGCACAAGATTGGTTAAAAACCCTAATTGGACAAGAATAAGCCTAGGGAGGACGAAAATGACCTAATTGATCATCCAATGACACAAACACACCTATTGGATGCACAAGATTGGTTAAAAACCCTAATTAGACAAGAATATGCCTAGGGAGGACGAAAATGACCTAAATGTTAATCCAATGACTCAAATGAACTTATTGGATGCACAAGATTGGTTAAAAACCCTAATTGGACAAGAATAAGCCTAGGGAGGACGAAAATGACCTAATTGATCATCCAATGACACAAACACACCTATTGGATGCACAAGATTGGTTAAAAACCCTAAATGGACAAGAATAAGCCTAGGGAGGACGAAAATGACCTAATTGATCATCCAATGACACAAACACACCTATTGGATGCACAAGATTGGTTAAAAACCCTAATTGGACAAGAATATGCCTAGGAAGGACGGATATGACCTAAATGTTAATCCAATGACACAAATGAACTTATTGGATGCACAAGATTGGTTAAAAACCCTAATTGGACAAGAATAAGCCTAGGGAGGACGAAAATGACCTAATTGATCATCCAATGACACAAACACACCTATTGGATGCACAAGATTGGTTAAAAACCCTAATTGGACAAGAATATGCCTAGGGAGGACGAAAATGACCTAAATATTAATTCAATGACACAAACAAACTTATCGGATGCATAAGATTGGTTAAAAACTCTAATTAGACAAGAATAAGCCTAGGGAGGACGAAAATGACCTAATTGATCATCCAATGACACAAATGAACTTATTGGATGCACAAGATTAGTTAAAAACCCTAATTGGACAAGAATAAGCCTTGGGAGGACGAAAATAACCTAATTGATCATCCAATGACACAAACACACCTATTGGATGCACAAGATTGGTTAAAAACCCTAATTGGACAAGAATATGCCTAGGGAGGACGAAAATGACCTAATTGATCATCCAATGACACAAATGAACTTATTGGATGCACAAGATTAGTTAAAAACCCTAATTGGACAAGAATAAGCCTAGGGAGGACGAAAATAACCTAATTGATCATCCAATGACACAAACACACCTATTGGATGCACAAGATTGGTCTAAAACTCTAATTGGACAAGATAATGCCTAGGGAGGATGAAAATGACCTAAATGTTAATCCAATGACACAAATGAACGTATTGGATGAACAAGATTGCTTAAAAACCCTAATTGGACAAGAATAAGCCTAGGGAGGACGAAAATAACCTAATTGATCATCCAATGACCCAAACACACCTATTGGATGCACAAGATTGGTTAAAAACCCTAATTGGACAAGAATATGCCTAGGGAGGACGAAAATGACATAATGTTAATCCAATGACACAAATGAACTTATTGGATGCACAAGATTGGTTAAAAACCCTAATTGGACAAGAATATGCCTAGGGAGGACGAAAATGACCTAATTGATCATCCAATGACACAAACACACCTATTGGATGCACAAGATGGGTTAAAAACCCTAATTGGACAAGAATATGCCTAGGGAGGACGAAAATGACCTAAATGTTAATCCAATGACACAAATGAACTTATTAGATGTCCAAGATTGGTTAAAAACCCTAATTGGACAAGAATAAGTCTAGGGAGGACGAAAATGACCTAATTGATCATCTAATGTCACAAACACACCTATTGGATGCACAAGATTGGTTAAAAACCCTAATTGGACAAGAATATGCCTAGGGAGGACGAAAATGACCTAATTGATCATCCAATGACACAAACACACCTATTGGATGCACAAGATCGGTTAAAAACCCTAATTGGACAAGAATAAGCCTAGGGAGGACGAAAGTGACCTAATTGATCATCCAATGACACAAACACACCTATTGGATGCACAAGATTGGTTAAAAACCCTAATTGGACAAGAATATGCCTAGGGAGGACGAAAATGACCTAATTGATCATCCAATGACACAAATGAACTTATTGGATGCACAAGATTAGTTAAAAACCCTAATTGGACAAGAATCAGCCTAGGGAGGACGAAAATAACCTAATTGATCATCCAATGACACAAACACACCTATTGGATGCACAAGATTGGTCTAAAACTCTAATTGGACAAGATTATGCCTAGGGAGGACGAAAATGACCTAAATGTTAATCCAATGACACAAATGAACGTATTGGATGCACAAGATTGGTTAAAAACCCTAATTGGACAAGAATAAGCCTAGGGAGGACGAAAATAACCTAATTGATCATCCAATGACACAAACACACCTATTGGATGTACAAGATTGGTTAAAAACCCTAATTGGACAAGAATATGCCTAGGGAGGACGAAAATGACATAATGTTAATCCAATGACACAAATGAACTTATTGGATGCACAAGATTGGTTAAAAACCCTAATTGGACAAGAATAAGCTTAGGGAGGACGAAAATGACCTAATTGATCATCCAATGACACAAACACACCTATTGGATGCACAAGATTTGTTAAAAACCCTAATTGGACAAGAATATGCCTAGGGAGGACGAAAATGACCTAATTGATCATCCAATGACACAAACACACCTATTGGATGCACAAGATTGGTTAAAAACCCTAATTGGACAAGAATAAGCCTAGGGAGGATGAAAATAACCTAATTGATCATCCAATGACACAAACACACCTATTGGATGCACAAGATTGGTTAAAAACCCTAATTGGACAAGAATATGCCTAGGTGATAAGGATCTCAAGAGCATGAAGATGATTCATATTTTAATAAATTAGCTTAAACTTTATTTATTTTAATTTGGTTTGTATTAATTCTTAGTTTGCTTTGATTTGGAATTGTAATAGTTTTATTATTGATTTAGTTTTTGTTATGTGTATGTGAAGATACTTTACTTCCTTACATTAAGTTTATGTTAAAAAAGAAATAAGATGTAAGACCCATATGGGCCCTAGAGAATGGTGTCACTTATGACCCGTTTAGGTTTAGTGATAGACTTAGTATAAATAAGCATTTGTAACCTCATGGAAGGGAGATTTTTGAATATTAATTTTTGTGAGGCTTTGCTCTCTAGAGTTCTTGAAAGAATTCACTTTGAACTTATCAAGGTTGTTAATCCTTGTGGCGTTCTGAAACGCACGTTAGGCTTTAGAATCACCGAAAATCAATATATAGAACTCGAGATATGAACGCAGGTTACTGATCACGAAAATTGGAAGAATTGGAGTATTAGGGTTTAATGTAAAGGAAACTCAATATTATTATTCAACAAACGAATCAAGAACAGAATGGCGCCACAATCTAGGGATTGATAAGCCAAAAAGAACGCCACAAGGATTAACAACCTTGATAAGTTCAAAGTGAATTCTTTCAAGAACTCTAGAGAGCAAAGCCTCACAAAAATTAATATTCAAAAATCTCCCTTCCATGAGGTTACAAACGCTTATTTATACTAAGTCTATCTCTAAACCTAAACGGGTCATAAGTGACACCATTCTCTAGGGCCCATATGGGTCTTACATCTTATTTCTTTTTTTAACATAAACTTAATGTAAGGAAGTAAAGTATCTTCACTTACACATAACAAAAACTAAATCAATAATAAAACTATTACAATTCCAAATCAAAGCAAACTAAGAATTAATACAAACCAAATTAAAAAAAATAAAGTTTAAGCTAATTTATTAAAATATGAATCATCTTCATGCTCTTGAGATCCTTATCATTAGGGAGGACGAAAATGACCTAAATGTTAATCCAATGACACAAATGAACTTATTGGATGCACAAGATTGGTTAAAAACCCTAATTGGACAAGAATAAGCCTAGGGAGGACGAAAATGACCTAATTGATCATCCAATGACACAAACACACCTATTGGATGCGCAAGATTGGTTAAAAACCCTAATTGGACGGGAATAAGCCTAAGGAGGTTGAAAATGACATAATTGATCATCCAATGACACAAACACACCTATTGGATGCACAAGATTCGTTAAAAACCCTAATTGGACAAGAATATGCCTAGGGAGGACGAAAATGACCTAATTGATCATCCAATGACACAAACACACCTATTGGATGCACAAGATTGGTTAAAAACCCTAATTGGACAAGAATATGCCTAGGGAGGACGAAAATGACCTAAATGTTAATCCAATGACACAAATGAACTTATTGGATGCACAAGATTGGTTAAAAACCCTAATTGGACAAGAATAAGCTTAAGGAGGACGAAAATGACCTAATTGATCATCCAATGATACAAACACACCTATTGGATGCACAAGGTTGGTTAAAAACCCTAGTTGGACAAGAATATGCCTAGGGAGGACGAAAATGACCTAATTGATCATCCAATGACACAAATGAACTTATTGGATGCACAAGATTGGCTAAAAACCCTAATTGGACAAGAATAAGCATAGGGAGGACGAAAATGACCTAATTGATCATCCAATGACACAAACACACCTATTGGATGCACAAGATTGGTTAAAAACCCTAATTGGACAAGAATATGCCTAGGGAGGACGAAAATGACCTAAATGTTAATCCAATGACACAAATGAACTTATTGGATGCACAAGATTGGTTAAAAACCCTAATTGGACAAGAATAAGCCTAGGGAGGACGAAAATAACCTAATTGATCATCCAATGACACAAACACACCTACTGGATGCACAAGATTGGTATAAAAACCCTAATTGGACAAGAATAAGCCTAGGGAGGACGAAAATGACCTAATTGATCATCCATTGCCACAAACACACCAATTGGATGCACAAGATTGGTTAAAAACACTAATTGGACAAGAATATGCCTAGGGAGGACGAAAATGACCTAAATATTAATTCAATGACACAACTCAACTTATTGGATGCACAAGATTGGTTAAAAACCCTAATTGGACAAGAATATGCCTAGGGAGGACGAAAATGACCTAAATGTTAATCCAATGACACAAATGAACTTATTGGATGCACAAGATTGGTTAAAAACCCTAATTGGACAAGAATAAGCCTAGGGAGGACGAAAATGACCTTAATGTTCATCCAATGACACAAATGAACTTATTGGATGCACAAGATTGGTTAAAAACCCTAATTGGACAAGAATATGCCTAGGGAGGACGAAAATGACCTAAATGTTAATCCAATGACACAAATGAACTTATTGGATGCACAAGATTGGTTAAAAACCCTAATTGGACAAGAATAAGCCTAGGGAGGACGAAAATGACCTAAATGTTAATCCAATGACACAGCTCAACTTATTGGATGCACAAGATTGGTTAAAAACCCTAATTGGACAAGAATAAGCCTATGGAGGACGAAAATGACCCAAATGTTAATCCAATGACACAACTCAACTTATTGGATGCACAAGATTGGTTAAAAACCCTAATTTGACAAGAATATGCCTAGGGAGGACGAAAAAGACCTAATTGATCGTCCAATGACACAAACACACCTATTGGATGCACAAGATTGGTTAAAAACCCTAATTGGACAAGAATAAGCCTAGGGAGGACGAAAATGACCTAATTGATCATCCAATGACACAAACACACCTATTGGATGCACAAGATTGGTTAAAAACCCTAATTGGACAAGAATAAGCCTAGGGAGGACGAAAATGACCTAATTGATCATCCATTGCCACAAACACACCTATTGGATGCACAAGATTGGTTACAAACCCTAATTGGACAAGAATAAGCCTAGGGAGGACGAAAATAACCTAATTGATCATCCAATGACACAAAAACACCTATTGGATGCACAAGATTGGTTAAAAACCCTAATTGGACAAGAATAAGCCTAGGGAGGACGAAAATGACCTAATTGATCATCCAATGACACAAACACACCTATTGGATGCACAAGATTGGTTAAAAACCCTAATTGGACAAGAATAAGCCTAGGGAGGACGAAAATGACCTAATTGATCATCCAATGACACAAACACACCTATTGGATGCACAAGGTTTCTTAAAAACCCTAATTGGACAAGAATAAGCATAAAAAGGACGAAAATGACCTAATTGATCATCCAATGACACAAACACACCTATTGGATGCACAAGATTGGTTAAAAACCATAATTGGACAAGAATAAGCATAAAAAGGACGAAAATGACCTAATTGATCATCCAATGACACAAACACACCTATTGGATGCACAAGATTGGTTAAAAACCCTAATTGGACAAGAATATGCCTAGGGAGGACGAAAATGACCTAAATGTTAATCCAATGACACAAATGAACTTATTGGATGCACAAGATTGGTTAAAAACCCTAATTGGACAAGAATAAGCCTAGGGAGGACGAAAATGACCTAATTGATCATCCAATGACACAAACACACCTATTGGATGCACAAGATTGGTTAAAAACCCTAATTGGAAAAGAATATACCTAGGGAGGAGGAAAATGACCTAAATATTAATTCAATGACACAAACAAAGTTATTGGATGCACAAGATTGGTTAAAAACCGTAATTGGACAAGAATAAGCCTAGGGAGGACGAAAATGACCTAATTGATCATCCAATGACACAAACACACCTATTGGATGCACAAGATTGGTTAAAAACCCTAATTGGACAAGAATAAGCCTAGGGAGGACGAAAATGACCTAATTGATCATCCAATGACACAAACACACCAATTGGATGCACAAGATTGGTTAAAAACCCTAGTTGGACAAGAACATGCCTAGGGAGGACGAAAATGACCAAAATATTAATTCAATGACACAAACAAAGTTATTGGATGCACAAGATTGGTTAAAAACCCTAATTGGACAAGAATAAGCCTAGGGAGGACGAAAATGACCTAATTGATCATCCAATGACACAAACACACCTATTGGATGCACAAGATTGGTTAAAAACCCTAATTGGACAAGAATAAGCCTAGGGAGGACGAAAATGACCTAATTGATCATCCAATGACACAAAAACAACTATTGGATGCACAAGATTGGTTAAAAACCCTAATTGGACAAGAATAAGCCTAGGGAGGACGAAAATGACCTAATTGATCATCCAATGACACAAACACACCTATTGGATGCACAAGATTGGTTAAAAACCCTAATTGGACAAGAATAAGCCTAAAGAGAACGAAAATGACCTAAATGTTAATCCAATGACACAACTCAACTTATTGGATGCGCAAGAGTGGTTAAAAACACTAATTGGACAAGAATAAGCGTAGGGAGAACGTAAATGACCTAATTGATCATCCAATGACACAAACACACCTATTGGATGCACAAGATTGGTTAAAAACCCTAATTGGACAAGAATATGCCTAGGGAGGACGAAAATGACCTAAATGATAATCCAATGACACAAATGAACTTATTGGATGCACAAGATTGGTTAAAAACCCTAATTGGACAAGAATAAGCCTAGGGAGAACGAAAATGACCTAAATGTTAATCCAATGACACAACTCAACTTATTGGATGCACAAGATTGGTTAAAAACCCTAATTGGACAAGAATAAGCCTAGGGAGGACGAAAATGACCTAATTGATCATCCAATGACCCAAATGAACTTATTGGATGCACAAGATTAGTTAAAATCCCTAATTGGACACGAATAAGCCTAGGGAGGACGAAAATAACCTAATTGATCATCCAATGACAAAAACACACCTATTGGATGCACAAGATTGGTTAAAAACCCTAATTGGACAAGAATATGCCTAGGGAGGACGAAAATGACCTAAATGTTAATCCAATGACACAAATGAACTTATTGGATGCACAAGATTGGTTAAAAACCCTAATTGGACAAGAATAAGCCTAGGGAGGACGAATATGACCTAAATGTTAATCCAATGACACAACTCAACTTATTGGATGCACAAGATTGGTTAAAAACCCTAATTAGACAAGAATAAGCCTAGGGAGGACGAAAATGACCTAAATATTAATTAAATGACAGAAACAAAGTTATTGGATGCACAACATTGGTTAAAAACCCTAATTGGACAAGAATATGCATAGGGAGGACGAAAATGGCCTAATTGATCATCCAATGACACAAACACACCTATTGGATGCACAAGATTGGTTAAAAACCCTAATTGGACAAGAATATGCCTAGGGAGGACGAAAATGACCTAAATGTTAATCCAATGACACAAATGAACTTATTGGATGCACAAGATTGGTTAAAAACCCTAATTGGACAAGAATAAGCCTAGGGAGGACGAAAATGACCTAATTGATCATCCAATGACACAAACACACCTATTGGATGCACAAGATTGGTTAAAAACCCTAATTGGACAAGAATATGCCTAGGGTGGACAAAAATGACCTAAATGTTAATCCAATGACACAAATGAACTTATTGGATGCACAAGATTGGTTAAAAACCCTAATTGGACAAGAATAAGCCTAGGGAGGACGAAAATGACCTAATTGATCATCCAATGACACAAACACACCTATTGGATGCACAAGATTGGTTAAAAACCCTTATTGGACAAGAATATACCTAAGGAAGACCAAAATGACCTAATTGATCATTCAATGACACAAACAAACTTATTGGATGCACAAGATTGGTTAAAAACCCTAGTTGGACAAGAATATGCCTAGGGAGGACGAAAATGACCTAATTGATCATCCAATGACACAAACACACCTATTGGATGCACAAGATTGGTTAAAAACCCTTATTGGACAAGAATATACCAAAGGAAGACCAAAATGACCTAATTGATCATTCAATGACACAAACAAAGTTATTGGATGCACAAGATAGGTTAAAAACCCTAGTTGGACAAGAATATGCCTAGGGAAGACGAAAATGACCTAATTGATCATCCAATGACACAAACACACCTATTGGATGCACAAGATTGGTTAAAAACCCTAATTGGACAAGAATAAGCCTAGGGAGGACGAAAATGACCTAATTGATCATCCAATGACACAAACACACCTATTGGATGCACAAGATTGGTTAAAAACCCTAATTGGACAAGAATATGCCTAGGGAGGACAAAAATGACCTAAATGTTAATCCAATGACACAAATGAACTTATTGGATGCACAAGATTGGTTAAAAACCCTAATTGGACAAGAATAAGCCTAGGGAGAACGAAAATGACCTAAATGTTAATCCAATAACACAACTCAACTTATTGGATGCACAAGATTGGTTAAAAATCCTAATTGGACAAGAATAAGCCTAGAAAGGACGAAAATGACCTAAATGTTAATCCAATGACACAACTCAACTGATTGGATGCACAAGATTGGTTAAAAACCCTTATTGGACAAGAATAAGCCTAGGGAGGACGAAAATGACCTAATTGATCATCCAATGACACAAACACACCTATTGGATGCACAAGATTGGTTAAAAACCCTAATTGGACAAGAATATGCCTAGGGAGGACGAAAATAACCTAATTGATCATCCAACGACACAAACACACCTATTTATTTCACATGATCGGTTAAAAACCCTAATTGGACAAGAATAAGCCTAGGGAGGACGAAAATGACCTAATTGATCATCCAATGACACAAACACACCTCTTGGATGCACAAGATTGGTTAAAAACCCAAAATGGACAACAATATGCCTAGGGGGGACGAAAATGACCTAATTGATCATCCAATGACACAAATGAACTTATTGGATGTACAAGATTAGTTAAAAACCCTAATTGGACAAGAATAAGCCTAGGGAGGACGAAAATAACCTAATTGATCATCCAATGACACAAACACACCTATTGGATGCACAAGATTGCTTAAAAATCCTAATTGGACAATAATATGCCTAGGGAGGACGAAAATGACCTAAATGTTAATCCAATAACACAAATGAACTTATTGGATGCACAAGATTGGTTAAAAACCCTAATTGGACAAGAATAAGCCTAGGGAGGACGAAAATGACCTAATTGATCATCCAATGACACAAACACACCTATTGGATGCACAAGATTGGTTAAAAACCCTAATTGGACAAGAATAAGCCTAGGGAGGACGAAAATGACCTAATTGATCATCCAATGACACAAACACACCTATTGGATGCACAAGATTGGTTAAAAACCCTAATTGGACAAGAATAAGCCTAGGGAGGACGAAAATGACCTAATTGATCATCCAATGACACAAACACACCTATTGGATGCACAAGATTGGTTTAAAACCCTAGTTGATCAAGAATATGCCTAGGAAGGACGAAAATGACCTAATTGATCATCCAATGACACAAATGAACTTATTGGATGCACAAGATTGGTTAAAAACCCTAATTGGACAAGAATAAGCCTAGGGAGGACGAAAATGACCTAATTGATCATCCAATGACACAAACACACCTATTGGATGCACAAGATTGGTTAAAAACCCTAATTGGACAAGAATAAGCCTAGGGAGGACGAAAATGACCTAATTGATCATCCAATGACACAAACACACCTATTGGATGCACAAGATTGGTTAAAAACCCTAATTGGACAAGAATAAGCCTAGGGAGGACGAAAATGACCTAATTGATCATCCAATGACACAAACACATCTATTGGAAGCACAAGATTGGTTAGAAACCCTAGTTGGACAAGAATATGCCTAGGGAGGACGAAAATGACCTAATTGATCATCCAATGACACAAATGAACTTATTGGATGCACAAGATTGCTTAAAAACCCTAATTGGACAAAAATAAGCATAGAAAGGACGAAAATGACCTAATTGATCATCCAATGACACAAACACACCTATTGGATGCACAAGATTGGTTAAAAACCCTAATTGGACAAGAATAAGCCTAGGGAGGACGAAAATGACCTAATTGATCATCCAATGACACAAACACACCTATTGGATGCACAAGATTGGTTAAAAACCCTAATTGGACAAGAATAAGCCTAGGGAGGACGAAAATGACCTAATTGATCATCCAATGACACAAACACACCTATTGGATGCTCAAGATTGGTTAAAACCCCTAATTGGACAAGAATAAGCCTAGGGAGGACGAAAATGACCTAATTGATCATCCAATGACACAAACACACCTATTGGATGCACAAGATTGGTTAAAAACCCTAATTGGACAAGAATAAGCCTAGGGAGGACGAAAATGACCTAATTGATCATCCAATAACACTAACACACCTATTGGATGCACAAGATTGGTTAAAAACCCTCGTTGGACAAGAATATGCCTAGCGAGGACGAAAATGACCTAATTGATCATCCAATGACACAAATGAACTTATTGGATGCACAAGATTGGTTAAAAACCCTAGTTGGACAAGAATATGCCTAGAGAGGACGAAAATGATCTAATTGATCATCCAATGACACAAATGAACTTATTGGATGCACAAGATTTGTTAAAAACCCTAATTGGACAAGAATAAGCCTAGGGAGGACGAAAATGACCTAATTGATCATCCAATGACACAAACACACCTATTGGATGCACAAGATTGGTTAAAAACCCTAATTGGACAAGAATAAGCCTAGGGAGGACGAAAATGACCTAATTGATCATCCAATAACACTAACACACCTATTGGATGCACAAGATTGGTTAAAAACCCTCGTTGGACAAGAATATGCCTAGGGAGGACGAAAATGACCTAATTGATCATCCAATGACACAAATGAACTTATTGGATGCACAAGATTGGTTAAAAACCCTAATTGGACAAGAATAAGCCTAGGGAGGACGAAAATGACCTAATTGATCATCCAACGACACAAACACACATATTGGATTCACAAGATTAGTTAAAAACCCTAATTGGACAAGAATATGCCTAGGGAGGACGAAAATGACCTAAATGTTAATCCAATGACACAAATGAACTTATTGGATGCACAAGATTGGTTAAAAACCCTAATTGGACAAGAATAAGCCTAGGGAGGACGAAAATGACCTAATTGATCATCCAATGACACAAACACACCTATTGGATGCACAAGATTGGTTAAAAACCCTAATTGGACAAGAATAAGCCTAGGGAGGACGAAAATGACCTAATTGATCATCCATTGACACAAACACACCAATTGGATGCACAAGATTCGTTAAAAACCCTAATTGGACAAGAATATGCCTAGGGAGGACGAAAATGACCTAATTGATCATCCAATAACTCAAACACACCTATTGGATGCACAAGATTGGTTAAAAAGCCTAATTGGACAAGAATATGCCTAGGGAGGACGAAAATGAACTAAATGTTAATCCAATGACACAAATGAACTTATTGGATGCACAAGATTGGTTAAAAACCCTAATTGGAGAAGAATAAGCCTAGGGAGGACGAAAATGACCTAATTGATCATCCAATGACACAAACACACCTATTGGATGCACAAGATTGGTTAAAAACCCTAATTGGACAAGAATAAGCCTAGGGAGGACGAAAATGACCTAATTGATCATCCAATGACACAAACACACCTATTGGATGCACAAGATTAGTTAAAAACCATAATTGGACAAGAATAAGCCTAGGGAGGACGAAAATAACCTAATTGATCATCCAATGACACAAACACACCTATTGGATGCACAAGATTGGTTAAAAACCCTAATTGGACAAGAATAAGCCTAGGGAGGACAAAAATGACGTAATTGATCATCCAATGACACAAACACACATATTGGACGCACAAGATTGGTTAAAAACCCTAATTGGACAAGAATGAGCCTAGGGAGGACGAAAATGACCTAATTGATCATCCAATGACACAAACACACCTATTGGATGCACAAGATTGGTTAAAAACCCTAATTGGACAAGAATAAGCCTAGGGAGGACGAAAATGACCTAATTGATCATCCAATGACACAAACACACCTATTGGATGCACAAGATTGGTTAGAAACCCTAATTGGACAAGAATAAGCCTAGGGAGGACAAAAATGAACTAATTGATCATCCAATGACACAAACACACCTATTGGATGCACAAGATTGGTTAAAAACCCTAATTGGACAAGAATAAGCCTAGGGAGGACGAAAATGACCTAATTGATCATCCAATGACACAAACACACCTATTGGATGCACAAGATTGGTTAAAAACCCTAATTGGACAAGAATAAGCCTAGGGAGGACGAAAATGACCTAATTGATCATCCAATGACACAAACACGCCTATTGTATGCACAAGATTGGTTAAAAACCATAGTTGGACAAGAACATGCCTAGGGAGGACCAAAATGACCTAATTGATCATCCAATGACACTAATGAACTTATTGGATGCACAAGATTGGTTAAAAACCCTAATTGGACAAGAATAAGCCTAGGGAGGACGAAAATGACCTAATTGATCATCCAATGACACAAACACACCTATTGGATGCACAAGATTGGTTAAAAACCCTAATTGGACAAGAATATGCCTAGGGAGGACGAAAATGACCTAATTGATCATCCAATGACACAAACACACCTATTGGATGCACAAGATTGGTTAAAAACCCTAATTGGACAAGAATATTCCTAGGGAGGACGGATATGACCTAAATGTTAATCCAATGACACAAATGAACTTATTGGATGCAAAAGATTGGTTAAAAACCCTAATTGGACAAGAATAAGCCTAGGGAGGACGAAAATGACCTAATTGATCATCCAATGACACAAACACACCTATTGGATGCACAAGATTGGTTAAAAACCCTAATTGGACAAGAATATGCCTAGGGAGGACGAAAATGACCTAATTGGTCATCCAATGACACAAACACACCTATTGGATGCACAAGATTGGTTAAAAACCCTAATTGGACAAGAATAAGCCTAGGGAGGACGAAAATAACCTAATTGATCATCCAATGACACAAACACACCTATTGGATGCACAAGATTGGTTAAAAACCCTAATTGGACAAGAATATGCCTAGGCAGGACGAAAATGATCTAAATGTTAATCCAATGACACAAATGAACTTATTGGATGCACAAGATTGGTTAAAAACCCTAATTGGACAAGAATAAGCCTAGGGAGGACGAAAATGACCTAATTGATCATCCAATGACACAAACACACCTATTGGATGCACAAGATTGGTTAAAAACCCTAATTGGACAAGAATATGCCTAGGGAGGACGAAAATGACCTAATTGATCATCCAATGACACAAATGAACTTATTGGATGCACAAGATTAGTTAAAAACCCAAATTGGACATGAATAAGCCTAGGGAGGACAAAAATAACCTAATTGATCATCAAATGACACAAACACACCTATTGGATGCACAAGATTGGTTAAAAACCCTAATTGGACAAGAATATGCCTAGGGAGGACGAAAATGACCTAAATGTTAATCCAATGACACAAATGAACTTATTGGATGCACAAGATTGGTTAAAAACCCTAATTGGACAAGAATAAGCCTAGGGAGGACGAAAATGACCTAATTGATCATCCAATGACACAAACACACCTATTGGATGCACAAGATTGGTTAAAAACCCTAATTGGACAAAAATAAACCTAGGGAGGACGAAAATGGCCTAATTGATCATCCAATGACACAAACACACCTATTGGATGCACAAGATTGGTTAAAAACCCTAATTGGACAAGAATATGCCTAGGGAGGACGAAAATACCCTAATTGATCACCCAATGACACAAAGACACCTATTGGATGCACAAGATTGGTTAAAAACCCTAATTTGACAATAATATGCCTAGGGAGGACGAAAATGACCTAAATGTTAATCCAATGACACAAATGAACTTATTGGATGCACAAGATTGGTTAAAAACCCTAATTGGACAAGAATAAGCCTAGGGAGGACGAAAATGACCTAATTGATCATCCAATGACACAAACACACCTATTGGATGCACAAGATTGGTTAAAAACCCTAATTGGACAAGAATATGCCTAGGGAGGACGAAAATGACCTAAATATTAATTCAATGACACAAACAAACTTATTGGATGCACAAGATTGGTTAAAAATCCTAATTGGACAAGAATAAGCCTAGGGAGGACGAAAATGACCTAATTGATCATCCAATGACACGAACACACCTATTGGAAGCACAAGATTGGTTAAAAACCCTAATTGGACAAGAATATGCCTAGGGAGGACGAAAATGACCTAATTGATCATCCAATGACACAAACACACCTATTGGATGCACAAGATTGGTTAAAAACCCTAATTGGACAAGAATATGCCTAGGGAGGACGAAAATGACCTAAATGTTAATCCAATGACACAAATGAACTTATTGGATGCACAAGATTGGTTAAAAACCCTAATTGGACAAGAATAAGCCTAGGGAGGACGAAAATGACCTAATTGATCATCCAATGACGCAAACACACCTATTGGATGCAAAAGATTGGTTAAAAACCCTAATTGGACAAGAATATGCCTAGGGAGGACGAAAATGACCTAAATGTTAATGCAATGACACAAATGAACTTATTGGATGCACAAGATTGGTTAAAAACCCTAATTGGACAAGAATAAGCCTAGGGAGGACGAAAATGACCTAATTGATCATCCAATGACACAAACACACCTATTGGATGAACAAGATTGGTTAAAAACCCTAATTGGACAAGAATAAGCCTAGGGAGGACGAAAATGACCTAATTATTCATCCAATGACACAAACACACCTATTGGATGCACAAGATTGGTTAAAAACCCTAATTTCGACAAGAATATGCCTAGGGATGACGAAAATGACCTAAATATTAATTCAATGAAACAAACAAACTTATTGGACGCACAAGATTGGTTAAAAACCCTAATTGGACAAGAATAAGCCTAGGGAGGACGAAAATGACCTAATTGATCATCCAATGACACAAACACACCTATTGGATGCACAAGATTGGTTAAAAACCCTAATTGGACAAGAATAAGCCTAGGGAGGACGAAAATGACCTAATTGATCATCCATTGCCACAAACACACCTATTGGATGCACAACATTGGTTAAAAACCCTAATTGAACAAGAATATGCATAGGGAGGACGAAAATGACCTAAATATTAATTCAATGACACAAACAAACTTGTTGGATGCACAAGATTGGTTAAAAACCCTAATTGGACAAGAATAAGCCTAGGGAGGACGAAAATGACCTAATTGATCATCCAATGACACAAACACACCTATTGGATGCACAAGATTGGTTAAAAACCCTAATTGGACAAGAATAAGCCTAGGGAGGACGAAAATGACCAAATTGATCATCCAATGATACAAACAAACGTATTGGATGCACAAGATTGGTTAAAAACCCTAATTGAACAAGAATAAGCCTAGGGAGGACGAAAATGACCTAATTGATCATCCAATGACACAAACACACCTATTGGATGCACCAGATTGGTTAAAAACCCTAATTGGACAAGAATAAGCCTAGGGAAGATCAAAATGACGTAATTAATCATCCAATGACACAAACACACCTATTGGATGCACAAGATTGGTTAAAAACCCTAATTGGACAAGAATAAGCCTAGGGACGAAGAAAATGACATAATTTATCATCCAATGACATAAACACACCTATTGGATGCACAAGATTGGTTAAAAACCCTAATTGGACAAGAATAAGCCTAGGGAGGACGAAAATGACCTAAATGTTAATCCAATGACACAAATGAACTTATTGGATGCACAAGATTGGTTAAAAACCCTAATTGGACAAGAATAAGCCTAGGGAGGACGAAAATGACCTAATTGATCATCCAATGACACAAACACACCTATTGGATGCACAAGATTGGTTAAAAACCCTAATTGGACAAGAATAAGCCTAGGGAGGACAAAAGTAACCTAATTGATCATCCAATGACACAAACACACCTATTGGATGCACAAGATTGGTTAAAAACCCTAATTGGACAAGAATAAGCCTAGGGAGGACGAAAATAACCTAATTGATCATCCAATGACACAAACACACCTATTGGATGCACAAGATTGGTTAAAAACCTGAATTGGACAAGAATATGCCTAGGGAGGACGAAAATGACCTAAATATTAATTCAATGAAACAAACAAACTTATTGGATGCACAAGATTGGTTAAAAACTCTAATTGGACAAGAATAAGCCTAGGGAGGACGAAAATGACCTAATTGATCATCCAATGACACAAACACACCTATTGGATGCACAAGATTGGTTAAAAACCCTAATTGGACAAGAATAAGCCTAGGGAGGACGAAAATGACCTAATTGATCATCCAATGACACAAACACACCTATTGGATGCACAAGATTGGTTAAAAACCCTAATTGGACAAGAATAAGCCTAGGGAGGACGAAAATGACCTAATTGATAATCCATTGACACAAATGACCTTATTGGATGCACAAGATTAGTTAAAAACCCTAATTGGACAAGAATAAGCCTAGGGAGGACGAAAATAACCTAATTGATCATCCAATGACACAAACACACCTATTGGATGCACAAGATTGGTTAAAAACCCTAATTGGAGAAGAATAAGCCTAGGGAGGACGAAAATGACTTAATTGATCATCCAATGACACAAATACACCTATTGGATGCACAAGATTGGTTAAAAACCCTAATTGGACAATAATAAGCCTAGGGAGGACGAAAATGACTTAATTGATCATCCAATGACACAAACACACCTATTGGATGCACAAGATTGGTTAAAAACCCTAATTGGACAAGAATATTGCTAGGGAGGACGAAAATGACCTAATTGATCATCCAATGACACAAACACACCTATTGGATGCACAAGATTGGTTAAAAACCCTAATTGGACAAGAATATGCCTAGGGAGGACGAAAATGACCTAAATGTTAATCCAATGACACAAATGAACTTATTGGATGCACAAGATTGGTTAAAAACCCTAATTGGACAAGAATAAGCCTAGGGAGGACGAAAATGACCTAAATGCTAATCCAATGACACAACTCAACTTATTGGATGCACCAGATTGGTTAAAAACCCTAATTGGGCAAGAATAAGCCTAGGGAGGACGAAAATGACCTAAATGTTAATCCAATGACACAAATGAACTTATTAGATGCACAAGATTGGTTAAAAACCCTAATTGGACAAGAATAAGCCTAGGGAGGACGAAAATGACCTAATTGATCATCCAATGACACAAACACACCTATTGGATGCACAAGATTGGTTAAAAACCCTAATTGGACAAGAATATGCCTAGGGAGGACGAAAATGACCTAAATATTAATTCATTGACACAAACAAACTTATTGGATGCACAAGGTTGTATAAAAATCCTAATTGGACAAGAATAAGCCTAGGGAGGACGAAAATGACCTAAATGTTAATCCAATGACACAAATGAACTTATTGCATGCACAAGATTGGTTGAAAACCCTAATTGGACAAGAATAAGACTAGGGAGGACGAAAATGACCTAAATGCTAATCCAATGACACAACTCAACTTATTGGATGCACAAGATTGGTTAAAAACCCTAATTGGGCAAGAATAAGCCTAGGGAGGACGAAAATGACCTAATTGATCATCCAATGACACAAACACACCTATTGGATGCACAAGATTGGTTAAAAACCCTAATTGGACAAGAATAAGCCTAGGGAGGACGAAAATGACCTAATTGATCATCCATTGCCACAAACACACCTATTGGATGCACAAGATTGGTTAAAAACCCTAATTCGACAATAATATGCCGAGGGAGGACGAAAATGACCTAAATTGATTATCCAATGACACAAACACACCTATTGGATGCACAACATTGGTTAAAAACCTTAACTAGACAAGAATATGCCTAGGGATGGCGAAAATGACCTAATTGATCATCCAATGACACAAACACACCTATTGGATGCACAAGATTGGTTAAAAACCCTAACTGGACAAGAATATGCCCAAGGAGGACGAAAATGACCTAATTGATCATCCAATGACACAAACACACCTATTGGATCCACAAGATTGGTTAAAAACCCTAGTTGGACAAGAACATGCCTAGGGAGGACGAAAATGACCTAATTGATCATCCAATGACACTAATGAACTTATTGGATGCACAAGATTGGTTAAAAACCCTAATTGGACAAGAATAAGCCTAGGGAGGACGAAAATGACCTAATTGATCATCCAATGACACAAACACACCTATTGGATGCACAAGATTGGTTAAAAACCCTAATTGGACAAGAATATGCCTAGGGAGGACGAAAATGACCTAATTGATCATCCAATGACACAAACACACCTATTGGATGCACAAGATTGGTTAAAAACGCTAATTGGACAAGAATATGCCTAGGGAGGACGAAAATGACCTAAATATTAATATAATGAAACAAACAAAGTTATTGGATGCACAAGATTGGTTAAAAACCCTAATTGGACAAGAATAAACCTAGGGAGGACGAAGATGACCTAATTGATCATCCAATGACACAAACACACCTATTGAATGCACAAGATTGGTTAAAAACCCTAGTTGGACAAGAACATGCCTAGGGAGGACGAAAATGACCTAATTGATCATCCAATGACACAAACACACCTATTGGATGCACAAGATTGGTTAAAAACCCTAATTGGACAAGAATATACCTAGGGAGGACGAAAATGACCTAATTGATCATCCAATGACACAAACACACCTATTGGATGCACAAGATTGGTTAAAAACCCTAATTGGACAAGAATATTCCTAGGGAGGACGAAAATGACCTAATTGATCATCCAATGACACAAACACACCTATTGGATGCACAAGATTGGTTAAAAACCCTAATTGGACAAGAATAAGCCTAGGGAGGACGAAAATGACCTAATTGATCATCCAATGACACAAACACACCTATTGGATGCACAAGATTGGTTAAAAACCCAAATTGGGCAAGAATATGCCTAGGGAGGACTAAAATGACCTAAATATTAATTCAATGACACAAACAAACTTATCGGATGCACAAGATTGGTTAAAAACCCTAATTGGACAAGAATAAGCCTAGGGACGACGAAAATGACCTAATTGATCATCCAATGACACAAACACACCTATTGGATGCACAAGATTGGTTAAAAACCCTAATTGGACAAGAATAAGCCTAGGGAGGACGAAAATAACCTAATTGATCATCCAATGACACAAACACACCTATTAGATGCATAAGATTGGTTAAAAACCCTAATTGGACAAGAATATGCCTAGGGAGGACGAAAATGACCTAAATGTTAATACAATGACACAAATGAACTTATTGGATAAACAAGAATGGTTAAAAACCCTAATTGGACAAGAATAAGCCTAGGGAGGACGAAAATGACCTAAATGTTAATCCAATGACACAACTCAACTTATTGGATGCACAAGATTGGTTAAAAACCCTAATTGGACAAGAATAAGCCTAGGGAGGACGAAAATGACCTAATTGATCATCCAATGACACAAACACACCTTTTGGATGCACAAGATTGGTTAAAAACCCTAATTGGACAAGAATATGCCTAGGGAGGACGAAAATGACCTAATTGATCATCCAATGACACAAACACACCTATTGGATGCACAAGATTCGTTAAAAACCCTAATTGGACAAGAATATGCCTAGGGAGGACGAAAATGACCTAATTGATCATCCAATGACACAAACACACCTATTGGATGCACAAGATTGGTTAAAAACCCTAATTGGACAAGAATAAGCCTAGGGAGGACGAAAATGACCTAATTGATCATCCAATGACACAAACACACCTATTGGATGCACAAGATTGGTTAAAAACCCTAATTGGACAAGAATATGACTAGGGAGGACGAAAATGACCTACTTGATCATCCAATGACTCAAACACACCTATTGGATGCACAAGATTGGTTAAAAACCCTAATTGGACAAGAATAAGCCTAGGGAGGACGAAAATAACCTAATTGATCATCCAATGACACAAACACACCTATTGGATGCACAAGATTAGTTTTAAACCCTAATTGGACAAGAATATGCCTAGGGAGGACGAAAATGACCTAAATGTTAATCCAATGACACAAATGAACTTATTGGATGCACAAGATTGGTTAAAAACCCTAATTGGACAAGAATAAGCCTAGGGAGGACGAAAATGACCTAAATGTTAATCCAATGACACAGCTCAACTTATTGGATGCACAAGATTGGTTAAAAACCCTAATTGGACAAGAATAAGCCTATGGAGGACGAAAATGACCCAAATGTTAATCCAATGACACAACTCAACTTATTGGATGCACAAGATTGGTTAAAAACCCTAATTTGACAAGAATATGCCTAGGGAGGACGAAAAAGACCTAATTGATCGTCCAATGACACAAACACACCTATTGGATGCACAAGATTGGTTAAAAACCCTAATTGGACAAGAATAAGCCTAGGGAGGACGAAAATGACCTAATTGATCATCCAATGACACAAACACACCTATTGGATGCACAAGATTGGTTAAAAACCCTAATTGGACAAGAATAAGCCTAGGGAGGACGAAAATGACCTAATTGATCATCCATTGCCACAAACACACCTATTGGATGCACAAGATTGGTTACAAACCCTAATTGGACAAGAATAAGCCTAGGGAGGACGAAAATAACCTAATTGATCATCCAATGACACAAAAACACCTATTGGATGCACAAGATTGGTTAAAAACCCTAATTGGACAAGAATAAGCCTAGGGAGGACGAAAATGACCTAATTGATCATCCAATGACACAAACACACCTATTGGATGCACAAGATTGGTTAAAAACCCTAATTGGACAAGAATAAGCCTAGGGAGGACGAAAATGACCTAATTGATCATCCAATGACACAAACACACCTATTGGATGCACAAGATTAGTTAAAAACCATAATTGGACAAGAATAAGCCTAGGGAGGACGAAAATAACCTAATTGATCATCCAATGACACAAACACACCTATTAGATGCACAAGATTGGTTAAAAAGCCTAATTGGACAAGAGTATGCCTAGGGAGGACGAAAATGACCTAAATGTTAATCCAATGACACAAATGAACTTATTGGATGCACAAGATTGGTTAAAAACCCTAATTGGACAAGAATAAGCCTAGGGAGGACGAAAATGACCTAATTGATCATCCAATGACACAAACACACCTATTGGATGCACAAGATTGGTTAAAAACCCTAATTGGACAAGAATATGCCTAGGGAGGACGAAAATGACCTAATTGATCATCCAATGACACAAACACATCTATTGGAAGCACAAGATTGGTTAAAAACCCTAATTGGACAAGAATATGCAAAGGGAGGACGACAATGACCTAATTGATCATCCAATGACACAAACACAACTATTGGATCCACAAGATTGGTTAAAAACTCTAATTGGACAAGAATATACCTAGGCAGGACGAAAATGACTTAATTGATCATCCAATGACACAAACACATCTATTGGATGCACAAGATCGGTTAAAAACCCTAATTGGACAAGAATAAGCCTAGGGAGGACGAAAATGACCTAATTGATCATCCAATGACACAAACACACCTATTGGATGCACAAGATTGGTTAAAAACCCTAATTGGACAAGAATATGCCTAGGGAGGACGAAAATGACCTAATTGATCATCCAATGACACAAACACACCTATTGGATGCACAAGATCGGTTAAAAACCATAATTGGACAAGAATAAGCCTAGGGAGGACGTAAATGACCTAATTGATCATCCAATGACACAAACACACCTATTGGATGCACAAGATTGGTTAAAAACCCTAATTGGACAAGAATATGCCTAGGGAGGACGAAAATGACCTAAATGTTAATCCAATGACACAAATGAACTTATTGGATGCACATGAATGGTTAAAAACCCTAATTGGACAAGAATATGCCTAGGGAGGACGAAAATGACCTAATTGATCATCCAATGACAAAAACACGCCTATTGGATGCACAAGATTGGTTAAAAACCCTAATTGGACAAGAATAAGCCTAGGGAGGACGAAAATGACCTAATTGATCATCCATTGCAACAAACACACCTATTGGATGCACAAGATTGGTTAAAAACCCTAATTGGACAAGAATATGCCTAGGGAGGACGAAAATGACCTAATTGATCATCCAATGACACAAATGAACTTATTGGATGCACAAGATTAGTTAAAAACCCTAATTGGACAAGAATATGCCTAGGGAGGACGAAAATAACCTAATTGATCATCCAATGACACAAACACACATATTGGATGCACAAGATTGGTTAAAAACCCTAATTGGACAAGAATATGCCTAGGGAGGACGAAAATGACCTAAATGTTAATCCAATGACACAAATGAACTTATTGGATGCACAAGATTGGTTAAAAACCCTAATTGGACAAGAATAAGCCTAGGGTGGACGAAAATGACCTAAATGCTAATCCAATGACACAACTCAACTTATTGGATGCACAAGATTGGTTAAAAACCCTAATTGGGCAAGAATAAGCCTAGGGAGGACAAAAAAGACCTAATTGATCATCCAATGACACAAACACACCTATTGGATGCACAAGATTGGTTAAAAACCCTAATTAGACAAGAATATGCCTAGGGAGGACGAAAATAACCTAATTGATCATCCAATGACACAAACACACATATTGGATGCACAAGATTGGTTAAAAACCCTAATTGGACAAGAATATGCCTAGGGAGGACGAAAATGACCTAAATGTTAATCCAATGACACAAATGAACTTATTGGATGCACAAGATTGGTTAAAAACCCTAATTGGACAAGAATAAGCCTAGGGTGGACGAAAATGACCTAAATAGTAATCCAATGACACAACTCAACTTATTGGATGCACAAGATTGGTTAAAAACCCTAATTGGGCAAGAATAAGCCTAGGGAGGACAAAAAAGACCTAATTGATCATCCAATGACACAAACACACCTATTGGATGCACAAGATTGGTTAAAAACCCTAATTAGACAAGAATATGCCTAGGGAGGACGAAAATAACCTAATTGATCATCCAATGACACAAACACACATATTGGATGCACAAGATTGGTTAAAAACCCTAATTGGACAAGAATATGCCTAGGGAGGACGAAAATGACCTAAATGTTAATCCAATGACACAAATGAACTTATTGGATGCACAAGATTGGTTAAAAACCCTAATTGGACAAGAATAAGCCTAGGGTGGACGAAAATGACCTAAATGCTAATCCAATGACACAACTCAACTTATTGGATGCACAAGATTGGTTAAAAACCCTAATTGGGCAAGAATAAGCCTAGGGAGGACAAAAAAGACCTAATTGATCATCCAATGACACAAACACACCTATTGGATGCACAAGATTGGTTAAAAACCCTAATTGGACAAGAATAAGCCTAGGGAGGACGAAAAAGACCTAATTGATCATCCAATGACACAAACACACCTATTGGATGCACAAGATTGGTTAAAAACCCTAATTAGACAAGAATATGCCTACGGAGGACGAAAATAACCTAATTGATCATCCAATGACACAAACACACATATTGGATGCACAAGATTGGTTAAAAACCCTAATTGGACAAGAATATGCCTAGGGAGGACGAAAATGACCTAAATGTTAATCCAATGACACAAATGAACTTATTGGATGCACAAGATTGGTTAAAAACCCTAATTGGACAAGAATAAGCCTAGGGAGGACGAAAATGACCTAATTAATCATCCAATGACACAAACACACCTATTGGATGCACTAGATTGGTTAAAAACCCTAATTGGACAAGAATATGCCTAGGGAGGACGAAAATGACCTAAATGTTAATCCAATGACACAAATGAACTTATTGGATGCACAAGATTGGTTAAAAACCCTAATTGGACAAGAATAAGCCTAGGGAGGACGAAAATGACCTAATTGATCATCCAATGACACAAACACACCTATTGGATGCACAAGATTGGTTAAAAACCCTAATTGGACAAGAATATGCCTAGGGAGGACGAAAATGACCTAATTGATCATCCAATGACACAAATGAACTTATTGGATGCACAAGATTAGTTAAAAACCCTAATTGGACAAGAATAAGCTTTGGGAGGACGAAAATTACCTAATTGATCATCCAATGACACAAACACACCTATTGGATGCACAAGATTGGTCTAAAACTCTAAATGAGCAAGAATATGCCTAGGGAGGACGAAAATGACCAAAATGTTAATCCAATGACACAAATGAACGTATTGGATGCACAAGATTGGTTAAAAACCCTAATTGGACAAGAATAAGCCTAGGGAGGACGAAAATGACCTAATTGATCATCCAATGACACAAACACACCTATTGGATGCACAAGATTGGTTAAAAACCCTAATTGGACAAGAATATGCCTAGGGAGGACGAAAATGACCTAATTGATCATCCAATGACACAAATGAACTTATTGGATGCACAAGATTAGTTAAAAACCCTAATTGGACAAGAATATGCCTAGGGAGGACGAAAATAACCTATTTGTTCATCCAATGACACAAACACACCTATTGGATGCACAAGATTGGTTAAAAACCCTAATTGGACAAGAATATGCCTAGGGAGGACGAGAATGGCCTAAATGTTAATCCAATGACACAAATGAACTTATTGGATGCACAAGATTGGTTAAAAACCCTAATTGGACAAGAATATGCCTAGGGAGGACGAAAATGACCTAATTGATCATCCAATGACACAAACACACCTATTGGATCCACAAGATTGGTTAAAAACCCTAATTGGACAAGAATATGCCTAGGGAGGACGAAAATGACCTAATTGATCATCCAATGACACAAACACACCTATTGGATGCACAAGATTGGTTAAAAACACTAATTGGACAAGAATATTCCTAGGGAGGACGAAAATAACCTAAATATTAATTTAATGACACAAACAAACTTATCGGATGCAGAAGATTGGTTAAAAACCCTAATTGGACAAGAATAAGCCTAGGGAGGACGAAAATGACCTAATTGATCATCCAATGACACAAACACACCTATTGGATGCACAAGATTGGTTAAAAACCCTACTTGGACAAGAATATGCCTACGGAGGACGAAAATGACCTAATTGATCATCCAATGACACAAACACACCTATTGGATGCACAAGATTCGTTAAAAACCCTAATTGGACAAGAATATGCCTAGGGAGGACGAAAATGACCTAATTGATCATCCAATGACACAAACACACCTATAGGATGCACAAGATTGGTTAAAAACCCTAATTGGACAAGAATATGCCTAGGGAGGACGAAAATAAACTAAATGTTAATCCAATGACACAAATGAACTTATTGGATGCACAAGATTGGTTAAAAACCCTAATCGGACAAGAATAAGCCTAGGGAGAACGAAAATGACCTTAATGTTAATCCAATAACACAACTCAACTTATTGGATGCACAAGATTGGTTAAAAATCCTAATAGGACAAGAATAAGCCTAGGGAGGACGAAAATGACCTAAATGTTAATCCAAAGACACAACTCAACTGATTGGATGCAAAAGATTGGTTAAAAACCCTTATTGGACAAGAATA
>JBBPBR010001288.1:572-60631 GCA_037974775.1 Cicer pinnatifidum | reverse complement strand
TTGTGTCATTGGATTAACATTTAGGTCATTTTTGTCCTCCCTAGGCTTATTCTTGTCCAATTAGGGTTTTTAACCAATCTTGTGCATCCAATAAGTTGAGTTGTGTCATTGGATTAAAATTTAGGTCATTTTCGTCCTCCCTAGGCTTATTCTTGTCCAATTAGGGTTTTTAACCAATCTTGTGCATCCAATAAGTTGAGTTGTGTCATTGGATTAACATTTCGGTCATTTTCGTCCTCCCTAGACTTATTCTTGTCCAATTTGGGTTTTTAACCAATCTTGTACATCCAATAACTTTGTTTGTGTCCTTGAATTAATATTTAGGTCATTTTCGTCCTCCCTAGGCATATTCTTGTCCAATTAGGGTTTTTAACCAATCTTGTGCTTCCAATAGGTGTGTTTGTGTCATTGGAAGATCAATTAGGTCATTTTTGTCCTCCCTAGGCTTATTCTTGTCCAATTATGGTTTTTAACCAATCTTGTGCATCCAATAAGTTGAGTTGTGTCATTGGATTAACATTTAGGTCATTTTCGTCCTCCCTAGGCTTATTCTTGTCCAATTAGGGTTTTTAACCAATCTTGTGCATCCAATAAGTTGAGTTGTGTCATTGGATTAACATTTAGGTCATTTTCTTCCTCCCTAGGCTTATTCTTGTCCAATTAGGGTTTTTAATCAATCTTGTGCATCGAATAACTTTGTTTGTGTCCTTAAAATAATATTTAGGTCATTTTCGTCCTCCCTAGGCATATTCTTGTCCAATTAGGGTTTTTAACCAATCTTGTGCTTCCAATAGGTGTGTTTGTGTCATTGGAAGATCAAGTAGGTCATTTTCGTCCTCCCTAGGCTTATTCTTGTCCAATTAGGGTTTTTAACCAATCTTGTGCATCCAATAAGTTTGTTTGTGTCATTGAATTAATATTTAGGTCATTTTCGTCCTCCCTAGGCATATTCTTGTCCAATTAGAGTTTTTAACGAATCTTGTGCATCCAATAGGTGTGTTTGTGTCATTGGATGATCAATTAGGTCATTTTCGTCCTCCCTAGGCTTATTCTTGTCCAATTAGGGTTTTTAACCAATGTTGTGCATCCAATAAGTTGAGTAGTGTCATTGGATTAACATTAAGGTCATTATCGTCCTCCCTAGGCATATTCTTGTCCAATTAGGGTTTTTAACCAATCTTGTGCATCCAATAACTTTGTTTGTGTCCTTGAATTAATATTTAGGTCATTTTCGTCCTCCCTAGGCATATTCTTGTCCAATTAGTGTTTTTAACCAATCTTGTGCATCCAATAGGTGTGTTGGCGGCAATGGATGATCAATTAGGTCATTTTCGTCCTCTCTAGGCTTATTCTTGCCCAATTAGGGTTTTTAACCAATCTTGTGCATCCAATAGGTGTGTTTGTGTCATTGGATGATCAATTAGGTCATTTTCGTCCTCCCTAGGCTTATTCTTGTCCAATTAGGGTTTTTAACCAATCTTGTGCATCCAATAGGTGTGTTTGTGTCATTGGATGATCAATTAGGTCATTTTCGTCCTCCCTAGGCTTATTCTTGTCCAATTAGGGTTTTTAACCAATCTTGTGCATCCAATAGGTGTGTTTGTGTCATTGGATGATCAATTTGCTCATTTTCGTCCTCCCTAGGCTTATTCTTGTCCAATTAGGGTTTTTAACCAATCTTGTGCATCCAATAAGTTTGTTTGTGTCATTGAATTAATATTTAGTTCATTTTCGTCCTCCCTAGGCATCATCTTGTCCAATTAGGGTTTTTAACCAATCTTGTGCATCCAATAGGTGTGTTTGTGTCATTGGATGATCAATTAGGTCATTTTCGTCCTCCCTAGGCTTATTCTTGTCCAATTAGGGTTTTTAACCAATCTTGTGCATCCAATAGGTGTGTTTGTGTCATTGGATGATCAATTAGGTCATTTTCGTCCTCCCTAGGCTTATTCTTGTCCAATTAGGGTTTTTAACCAATCTTGTGCATCCAATAAGTTCATTTGTGTCATTGGATGATCAATTAGGTCATTTTCGTCCTCCCTAGGCTTATTCTTGTCCAATTAGGGTATTTAACCAATCTTGTGCATCCAATAACTTTGTTTGTGTCATTGAATTAATATTTAGGTCATTTTCGTCCTCCCTAGGCATATTCTTGTCCAATTAGGGTTTTTAACCAATCTTGTGCATCCAATAGGTGTGTTTGTGTCATTGGATGATCAATTAGGTCATTTTCGTCCTCCCTAGGCTTATTCTTGTCCAATTAGGGTTTTTAACCAATCTTGTGCATCCAATAGGTGTGTTTGTGTCATTGGATGATCAATTAGGTCGTTTTCGTCCTCCCTATGCTTATTCTTGTCCAATTAGGGTTTTAAACCAATCTTGTGCATCCAATAGGTGTGTTTGTGTCATTGGATGATCAATTAGGTCATTTTCGTCCTACCTAGACTTATTCTTGTCAAATTAGGGTTTTTAATCAATCTTGTGCATCCAATAACTTTGTTTGTGTCATTGAATTAATATTTAGGTCATTTTCGTCCTCCCTAGGCATATTCTTGTCCAATTAGGGTTTTTAACCAATCTTGTGCATCCAATAGGTGTGTTTGTGTCATTGGATGATCAATTAGGTCATTTTCGTCCTCCCTAGGCTTATTCTTGTCCAATTAGGGTTTTTAACCAATCTTGTGCATCCAATAGGTGTGTTTGTGTCATTGGATGATCAATTAGGTCATTTTCGTCCTCCTTAGGCTTATTCTGGTCCAATTAGGGTTTTTAACCAATCTTGTGCATCCAATAAGTTCATTTGTGTCATTGGATGATCAGTTAGGTCATTTTCGTCCTCCCTAGGCATATTCTTGTCCAACTAGGGTTTTTAACCAATCTTGTGCATCCAATAGGTGTGTTTGTGTCTTTGGATGATCAATTAGGTCATTTTCGTCCTCCCTAAGCTTAGGGTTTTTAACCAATCTTGTGCATCCAATAGGTGTGTTTGTGTCATTGGATGATCAATTAGGTTATTTTCGTCCTCCCTCGGCTTATTCTTGTCCAATTAGGGTTTTTAACCAATCTTGTGCATCCAATAGGTGTGTTTGTGTCATTGGATGATCAATTAGGTCATTTTCGTCCTCCCTAGGCATATTCTTGTCCAATTAGGGTTTTTAACCAATCTTGTGCATCCAATAGGTGTGTTTGTGTCATTGGATGATCAATTAGGTCATTTTCGTCCTCCCTAGGCTTATTCTTGTCCAATTAGGGTTTTTAACCAATCTTGTGCATCCAATAGGTGTGTTTGTGTCATTGGATAATCAATTAGGTCATTTTCGTCCTCCCTTGGCTTATTCTTGTGCAATTAGGGTTTTTAATCAATCTTGTGCATCTAATAGGTGTGTTTGTGTCATTGGATGATCAATTAGGTCATTTTCGTCCTCCCTAGGCTTATTCTTGCCCAATAAAGGTTTTTAACCAATCTTGTGCATCCAATAAGTTGAGTTGTGTCATTGGATTAACATTTAGGTCATTTTCGTCCTCCCTAGGCTTATTCTTGTCCAATTAGGGTTTTTATCCAATCTTGTGCATCCAATAGGTGTGTTTGTGTCATTGGATGATCAATTAGGTCATTTTCGTCCTCCCTAGGCTTATTCTTGCACAATTAGGGTTTTTAACCAATCTTGTGCATCCAATAAGTTGAGTTGTGTCATTGGATTAGCATTTAGGTCATTTTCGTCCTCCCTAGGCTTATTCTTGTCCAATTAGGATTTTTAACCAATCTTGAGCATCCCATAAGTTCATTTGTGTCAGTGGATTAACATTTAGGTCATTTTCGTCCTCCCTAGGCTTATTCTTGTCCAACTACGGTTTTTAACCAATCTTGTGCATCCAATAGGTGTGTTTGTGTCATTGGATGATTAATTAGGTCATTTTTGTCCTCCCTAGGCTTATTCTTGTCCAATTAGGGTTTTTAACCAATCTTGCATCCAATAGGTGTGTTTGTGTCATTGGATGATCAATTAGGTCATTTTCGTCCTCCCTAGGCTTATTCTTGTCCAATTAGGGTTTTTAACCAATCTTGTGCATCCAATAGGTGTGTTTGTGTCATTGGATGATCAATTAGGTCATTTTCGTCCTCCCTAGGCTTATTCTTGTCCCATTAGCGTTTTTAACCAATCTTGTGCATCCAATAGGTGTGTTTGTGTCATTGGATGATCAATTAGGTCATTTTTGTCCTCCCTAGGCTTATTCTTGTCCAATTAGGGTTTTTAACCAATCTTGTGCATCCAATAACTTTGTTTGTGTCCTTGAATTAATATTTAGGTCATTTTCGTCCTCCCTAGGCATATTCTTGTCCAATTAGGGTTTTTAACCAATCTTGTGCATCCAATAGGTGTGTTTGTGTCATTGGATGATCAATTAGGTTATTTTCGTCCTCCCTAGGCTTATTCTTGTCCAATTAGGGTTTTTAACCAATCTTGTGCATCCAATAAGTTTGTTTGTGTCATTGAATTAATATTTAGGTTATTTTCGTCCTCCCTAGGCATATTCTTGTCCAATTAGGGTTTTTAACCAATCTTGTGCATCCAATAGGTGTGTTTGTGTCATTGGATGATCAATTAGGTCATTTTCGTCCTCCCTAGGCTTATTCTTGTCCAATTAGGGTTTTTAACCAATCTTGTGCATCCAATAACTTTGTTTGTGTCATTGAATTAATATTTAGGAAATTTTCCTCCTCCCTAGGCATATTCTTGTCCAATTAGGGTTTTTAACCAATCTTGTGCATCCAATAGGTGTGTTTGTGTCATTGGATGATCAATTAGGTCATTTTCGTCCTCCCTAGGCTTATTCTTGTCCAATTAGGGTTTTTAACCAATCTTGTGCATCCAATAGGTGTGTTTGTGTCATTGGATGACCAATTAGGTCATTTTCGTCCTCCCTAGGGTTATTCTTGTCCAATTAGGGTTTTTAACCAATCTTGTGCATCCAATAGGTGTGTTTGTGTCATTGGATGATCAATTAGGTCATTTTCGTCCTCCCTAGGCTTATTCTTGTCCAATTAGGGTTTTTAACCAATCTTGTGCATCCAATAGGTGTGTTTGTGTCATTAGATGATCAATTAGGTCATTTTCGTCCTCCCTAGGCTTATTCTTCTCCAATTAGGGTTTTTAACCAATCTTGTGCATCCAATAAGTTTGTTTGTGTCATTGAATTAATATTTAGGTCATTTTCGTCCTCCCTAGGCATATTCTTGTCCTATTAGGGTTTTTAACCAATCTTGTGCATCCAATAAGTTCATTTGTGTCATTGGATGATCAATTAGGTCATTTTCGTCCTCCCTAGGCATATTCTTGTCCAACTAGGGTTTTTAACCAATCTTGTGCATCCAATAAGTTGAGTTGTGTCATTGGATTAACATTTAGGTCATTTTGTCCTCCCTAGGCATATTCTTGTCCAATTAGGGTTTTTAACCAATCTTGTGCATCCAATAGGTGTGTTTGTGTCATTGGATGATCAATTAGGTCATTTTCGTCCTCCCTAGGCTTATTCTTGTCCAATTAGGGTTTTTAACAAATCTTGTGCATCCAATTGGTGTGTTTGTGTCATTGGATGATCAATTAGGTCATTTTCGTCCTCCCTAGGCTTATTCTTGTCCAATTAGGGTTTTTAACCAATCTTGTGCATCCAATAAGTTGAGTTGTATCATTGAATTAATATTTAGGTCATTTTCGTCCCCCCTAGGCATATTCTTGTCCAATTAAGGTTTTTAACCAATCTTGTGCATCCAATAGGTGTGTTTGTGTCATTGGATGATCAATTAGGTCATTTTCGTCCTCCCTAGGCTTATTCTTGTCCAATTAGGGTTTTTAACCAATCTTGTGCATCCAATAGGTGTGTTTGTGTCATTGGATGATCAATTAGGTCATTTTCGTCGTCCCTAGGCATATTCTTGTCCAATTAGGGTTTTTAACCAATCTTGTGCATCCAATAGGTGTGTTTGTGTCATTGGATGATCAATTAGGTTATTTTCGTCCTCCCTAGGCTTATTCTTGTCCAATTAGGGTTTTTAACTAATCTTGTGCATCCAATAAGTTCATTTGTGTCATTCGAAGATCAATTAGGTCATTCTCGTCCTCCCTAGGCATATTCTTGTCCAATTAGGGTTTTTAACCAATCTTGTGCATCCAATAGGTGTGTTTGTGTCATTGGATGATCAATTAGGTCATTTTCGTCCTCCCTAGGCTTATTCTTGTCCAATTAGGGTTTTTAACCGATCTTTTGCATCCAATAGGTGTGTTTGTGTCATTGGATGATCAATTAGGTCATTTTCGTCCTCCCTAGGCATATTCTTGTCCAATTAGGGTTTTTAACCAATCTTGTGCATCCAATAAGTTGAGTTGTGTCATTGGATTAACATTTAGGTCATTTTCGTCCTTCCTAGACATATTCTTGTCCAATTAGGGTTTTTAACCAATCTTGTGCATCCAATAGGTGTGTTTGAGTCATTTGATGATCAATTAGGTCATTTTCGTCTTCCCTAGGCATATTCTTGTCCAATTATGGTTTTTAACGAATCTTGTGCATCCAATTGGTGTGTTTGTGTCATTGGATGATCAATTAGGTCATTTTCGTCCTCCCTAGGCTTATTCTTGTCCAATTAGGGTTTTTAACCAATCTTGTGCATCCAATAAGTTGAGTTGTGTCATTGGATTAACATTTAGGTCATTTTCGTCCTCCCTAGGCTTATTCTTGTCCAATTAAGGTTTTTAACCAATCTTGTGCATCCAATAGGTGTGTTTGTGTCATTGGATGATCAATTAGGTCATTTTCTTCCTCCCTAGGCTTATTCTTGTCCAATTAGGGTTTTTAACCAATCTTGTGCATCCAATAAGTTGAGTTGTGTCATTGGATTAACATTTAGGTCATTTTCGTCCTCCCTAGGCTTATTCTTGTCCAATTAGGGTTTTTAACCAATCTTGTGCATCCAATTGGCGTGTTTGTGTCATTGGATGATCAATTAGGTCATTTTCGTCCTCCATAGGCTTATTCTTGTCCAATTAGGGTTTTTAACCAATCTTGTGCATCCAATAAGTTGAGTTGTGTCATTGGATTAACATTTAGGTCATTTTCGTCCTCCCTAGGCTTATTCTTGTCCAATTAGAGTTTTTAACCAATCTTGTGGATCCAATAGGTGTGTTTGTGTCATTGGATGATCAATTAGGTCATTTTCGTCCTACCTAGACATATTCTTGTCCGATTAGGGTTTTTAACCAATCTTGTGCATCCAATAGGTGTGTTTGTGTCATTGGATGATCAATTAGGTCATTTTCGTCCTCCCTTGGCTTATTCTTGTCCAATTAGGGTTTTTAACCAATCTTGTGCATCCAATAGGTGTGTTTGTGTCATTGGATGACCAATTAGGTCATTTTCGTCCTCCCTAGGCTTATTCTTGTCCAATTAGGGTTTTTAACAATTCTTGTGCATCCAATAGGTGTGTTTGTGGCAATGGATGATCAATTAGGTCATTTTCGTCCTCCCTAGGCATATTCTTGTCCAATTAGGGTTTTTAACCAATCTTGTGCATCCAATAGGTGTGTTTGTGTCATTGGATGATCAATTAGGTCATTTTCGTCCTCCCTAGGCTTATTCTTGTCCAATTAGGGTTTTTAACCAATCTTGTGCATCCAATAGGTGTGTTTGTGTCATTGGATGATCAATTGGGTCATTTTCTTCCTCCCTAGGAATATTTTTATCCAATTAGGGTTTTTAACAAATCTTGTGCATCCAATAGGTTTGTTTGTTTCATTGAATTAATATTTAGGTCATTTTTGTCCTCTCTAGGCATATTCTTGTCCAATTAGGGTTTTTAACCAATCTTGTGCATCCAATAAGTTTGTTTGTGTCAATGAATTAATATTTAGGTCATTTTTGTCCTCCCTAGGCATATTCTTGTCCAATTAGGGTTTTTAACCAATCTTGTGCATCCAATAGGTGTGTTTGTGTCATTGGATGATCAATTAGGTCATTTTCGTCCTCCCTAGGCTTATTCTTGTCCAATTAGGGTTTTTAACCAATTTTGTGCATCCAATAAGTTGAGTTGTGTCATTGGATTAACATTTAGGTCATTTTCGTCATCCCTAGGCCTATTCTTGTCCAATTAGGGTTTTAAACCAATCTTGTGCATCCAATAGGTGTGTTTGTGTCATTGGATGATCAATTAGGTCATTTTCGTCCTCCATAGGCTTATTCTTGTCCAATTAGGGTTTTTAACCAATCTTGTGCATCCAATAAGTTGAGTTGTGTCATTGGATTAACATTTAGGTCATTTTTGTCCTCCCTAGGCTTATTCTTGTCCAATTAGGGTTTTTAACCAATCTTGTGCATCCAATAAGTTTGTTTGTGTCATTGAATGATCAATTAGGTAATTTTCGTCCTCCCTAGGCTTATTCTTGTCCAATTAGGGTTTTTAACCAATCTTGTGCATCCAATAGGTGTGTTTGTGTCATTGGATGATCAATTAGGTCATTTTCGTCCTCCCTAGGCTTATTCTTGTCCAATTAGGGTTTTTAACCAATCTTGTGCATCCAATAAGTTTGTTTGTTTCATTGAATTAATATTTAGGTCATTTTCGTCCTCCCTAGGCATATTCTTGTCCAATTAGGGTTTTTAACCAATCTTGTGCTTCCAATAGGTGTATTTGTGTCATTGGATGATCAATTAGGTCATTTTCGTCCTCCCTAGGCCTATTCTTGTCCAATTAGGGTTTTTAACGAATCTTGTGCATCCAATAGGTGTGTTTGTGTCATTGGATGATCAATTAGGTCATTTTCGTCTTCCCTAGGCTTATTCTTGTCCAATTAGGGTTTTTAACCAATCTTGTGCATCCAATAAGTTGAGTTGTGTCATTGGATTAACATTTAGGTCATTTTAGTCCTCCGTAGGCTTATTCTTGTCCAATTAGGGTTTTTAACCAATCTTGTGCATCCAATAAGTTGAGTTGTTTCATTGGATTAACATTTAGGTCATTTTCGTCCTCCCAAGGCTTATTGTTGTCCAATTAGGGTTTTTAACCAATCTTGTGCATCGAATAACTTTGTTTGTGTCCTTGAATTAATATTTAGGTCATTTTCGTCCTCCCTAGGCATATTCTTGTCCAATTAGGGTTTTTAACCAATCATGTGCATCCAATAGGTGTGTCTGTGTCATTGGATGATCAATTAGGTCATTTTCGTCCTCCCTAGGCATATTCTTGTCCAATTAGGGTTTTTAACCAATCTTGTGCATCCAATAGGTGTGTTTGTGTCATTGGATGATCAATTAGGTCATTTTCGTCCTCCCTAGGCTTATTCTTTTCCAATTAGGGTTTTTAACCAATCTTGTGCATCCAATAAGTTGAGTTGTGTCATTGGATTAACATTTAGGTCATTTTCATTCTCCCTAGGCTTATTCTTGTCCAATTATGTTTTTAACCAATCTTGTGCATCCAATAAGTTCATTTGTGTCATTAGATTCACATTTAGGTCATTTTCGTCCTCCCTAGGCATATTCTTGTCCAATTAGGGTTTTTAACCAATCTTGTGCATCCAATATGTGTGTTTATCTCATTGGATGATCAATTAGGTCACTTTGATCCTCCCTAGGCATATTCTTGTCCAATTAGGGTTTTTAACCAATCTTGTGCATCCAATAGGTGTGTTTGTGTCATTGGTTGATCAATTAGGTCATTTTCGTCCTCCATAGGCTTATTCTTGTCCAATTAGGGTTTTTAACCAATCTTGTGCATCCAATAAGTTTGTTTGTGTCATTGATTTAATATTTAGGTCCTTTTGGTCCTCCCTAGGCATATTCTTGTCCAATTAGGGTTTTTAACCAATCTTGTGAATTCAATAGGTGTGTTTGTGTCATTGGATGATCAATTAGGTCATTTTCGTCCTCCCTAGACATATTCTTGTCCAATTAGGGTTTTTAACCAATCTTGTGCATCCAATAAGTTTGTTTGTGTCATTGAATTAATATTTAGGTTATTTTGGTCCTCCCTAGGCATATTCTTGTCCAATTAGGGTTTTTAACCAATCTTGTGAATTCAATAGGTGTGTTTGTGTCATTGGATGATCAATTAGGTCACTTTGATCCTCCCTAGGCATATTCTTGTCCAATTAGGGTTTTTAACCAATCTTGTGCATCCAATAGGTGTGTTTGTGTCATTGGATGATCAATTAGGTCATTTTCGTCCTACATAGGCTTATTCTTGTCCAATTAGGGTTTTTAACCAATCTTGTGCATCCAATAAGTTGAGTTGTGTCATTGGATTAACATTTAGGTCATTTTCGTCCTCCCTAGGCTTATTCTTGTCCAATTAGGGTTTTTAACCAATCTTGTGCATTCAATAAGTTCATTTGTGTCATTGGATTAACATTTAGGTCATTTTCGTCCTCCCTAGGCATATTCTTGTCCAATTAGGGTTTTTAACCAATCTTGTGCATCCAATAGGTGTGTTTGTGTCATTAGATGATCAATTAGGTTATATTCGTCGTCCCTAGGCTTATTCTTGTCCAATTAGGGTTTTTAACCAATCTTGTGCATCCAATAGGTGTTTAACCAATCTTGTGCATCCAATAGGTGTGTTTGTGGCAATAGATGATCAATTAGGTCATTTTCGTCCTCCCTAGGCTTATTCTTGTCCAATTAGGGTTTTTAACCAATCTTGTGCATCCAATAGGTGTGTTTGTGCATTGGATGATCAATTAGGTCATTTTCGTCCTCCCTAGGCTTATTTTTGTCCAATTAGGGTTTTTAACCAATCTTGTGCATCCAATAAGTTGAGTTGTGTCATTGGATTAACATTTAGGTCATTTTCGTCCTCCCTAGGCTTATTCTTGTCCAATTAGGGTTTTTAACCAATCTTGTGCATCCAATAAGTTGAGTTGTGTCATTGGATTAACATTTAGGTCATTTTCGTCCTCCCTAGGCTTATTCTTGTCCAATTAGGGTTTTTAACTAATCTTGTGCATCCAATAACTTTGTTTGTGTCCTTGAATTAATATTTAGGTCATTTTCGTCCTCCCTAGGCATATTCTTGTCCAATTAGGGTTTTTAACCAATCTTGTGCTTCCAATAGGTTTGTTTGTGTCATTGAATGATCAATTAGGTCATTTTGGTCCTCCCTAGGCTTATTCTTGTCCAATTAGGGTTTTTAACCAATCCTGTGCATCCAATAGGTGTGTTTGTGTCATTGGATGATCAATTAGGTCATTTTCGTCCTCCCTAGGCTTATTCTTGTCCAATTAGGGTTTTTAACCAATCTTGTGCATCCAATAAGTTCATTTGTGTCATTGGATCATCAATTAGGTCATTTTCGTCCTCCCTAGGCATATTCTTGTCCAATTAGGGTTTTTAACCAATCTTGTGCATCCAATAGGTGTGTTTGTGTCATTGGATGATCAATTAGGTCATTTTCGTCCTCCCTAGGCTTATTCTTGTCCAATTAGGGTTTTTAACCGATCTTGTGCATCCAATAGGTGTGTTTGTGTCATTGCATGATCAATTAGGTCATTTTCGTCCTCCCTAGGCATATTCTTGTCCAATTAGGGTTTTTAACCAATCTTGTGCATCCAATAGGTGTGTTTGTGTCATTGGATGATCAATTAGGTCATTTTCGTCCTCCCTAGGCATATTCTTGTCCAATTAGGGTTTTTAGCCAATCTTGTGCATCCAATAAGTTGAGTTGTGTCATTGGATTAACATTTATGTCATTTTCGTCCTCCCTAGGCTTATTCTTGTCCAATTAGGGTTTTTAACCAATCTTGTGCATCCAATAAGTTTGTTTGTGTCATTGAATTAATATTTAGGTCATTTTCGTCCTCCCTAGGCATATTCTTGTCCAATTAGAGTTTTTAACGAATCTTGTGCATCCAATAGGTGTGTTTGTGTCATTGGATGATCAATTAGGTCATTTTCGTCCTCCCTAGGCTTATTCTTGTCCAATTAGGGTTTTTAACCAATCTTGTGCATCCAATAAGTTGAGTAGTGTCATTGGATTAACATTTAGGTCATTATCGTCCTCCCTAGGCATATTCTTGTCCAATTAGGGTTTTTAACCAATCTTGTGCATCCAATAACTTTGTTTGTGTCCTTGAATTAATATTTAGGTCATTTTCGTCCTCCCTAGGCATATTCTTGTCCAATTAGTGTTTTTAACCAATCTTGTGCATCCAATAGGTGTGTTGGCGGCAATGGATGATCAATTAGGTCATTTTCGTCCTCTCTAGGCTTATTCTTGCCCAATTAGGGTTTTTAACCAATCTTGTGCATCCAATAGGTGTGTTTGTGTCATTGGATGATCAATTAGGTCATTTTCGTCCTCCCTAGGCTTATTCTTGTCCAATTAGGGTTTTTAACCAATCTTGTGCATCCAATAACTTTGTTTGTGTCCTTGAATTAATATTTAGGTCATTTTCGTCCTCCCTAGGCATATTCTTGTCCAACTAGAGGTTTTTAACCAATCTTGTGCATCCAATAGGTGTGTTTCTGTCATTGGATGTCCAATTAGGATATTTTCGTCCTCCCTAGGCTTATTCTTGTCCAATAAGGGTTTTTAACCAATCTTGTGCATCCAATAAGTTCATTTGTGTCATTGGATTAACATTTAGGTCATTTTCGTCCTCCCTAGGCATATTCTTGTCCAATTAGGGTTTTTAACCAATCTTGTGCATCCAATAAGTTCATTTGTGTTATTGGATTAACATTTAGGTCATTTTCGTCCTCCCTTGGCATATTCTTGTCCAATTAGGGTTTTTAACCAATCTTGTGCATCCAATAGGTGTGGTTGTGTCATTGGATGATCAATTAGGTAATTTTTGTCCTCCCTAGACTTATTCTTGTCCAATTAGGGTTTTTAACCAATCTTGTGCATCCAATAAGTTTGTTTGTGTCATTGAATTAATATTTAGGTCGTTTTCGTCCTCCCTAGGCATATTCTTGCCCAATTAGGGTTTTTAACGAATCTTGTGCATCCAATAGGTGTGTTTGTGTCATTGGATGATCAATTAGGTCATTTTCGTCCTCCCTAGGCTTATTCTTGTCCAATTAGGGTTTTTAACCAATCTTGTGCATCCAATAGGTGTGTTTGTGTCATTGGATGATCAATTAGGTCATTTTCGTCCTCCCTAGGCTTATTCTTGTCCAATTATGGTTTTTAACCGATCTTGTGCATCCAATAGGTGTGTTTGTGTCGTTGGATGATCAATTAGGTCATTTTCGTCCTCCCTAGGCATATTCTTGTCCAATTAGGGTTTTTAACCAATCCTGTGCATCCAATAGGTGTGTTTGTGTCATTGGATGATCAATTAGGTCATTTTCGTCCTCCCTAGGCTTATTCTTTTCCAATTAGGGTTTTTAACCAATCTTGTGCATCCAATAAGTTGAGTTGTGTCATTGGATTAACATTTAGGTCATTTTCGTCCTCCCTAGGCATATTCTTGTCCAATTAGGGTTTTTAACCAATCTTGTGCATCCAATAGGTGTGTTTGTGTCATTGGATGATCAATTAGGTCATTTTCGTCCTCCCTAGGCTTATTCTTGTCCAATTAGGGTTTTTAACCAATCTTGTGCATCCAATAAGTTCATTTGTGTCATTGGACTAACATTTAGCTCATTTTCGTCCTCCCGAGGCATATTCTTATCCAATTAGGGTTTTTAACCAATCTTGTGCATCCAATAAGTTGAGTTGTGTCATTGAATTAATATTCAGGTCATTTTCGTCCTCCCTAGGCATATTCTTGTCCAATTAGGGTTTTTAACCAATCTTGTGCATCCAATTGGTGTGTTTGTGTCATTGGATGATCAATTAGGTCATTTTCGTCCTCCCTAGGCTTATTCTTTTCCAATTAGGGTTTTTAACCAATCTTGTGCATCCAATAAGTTGAGTTGTGTCATTGGATTAACATTTAGGTCATTTTCGTCCTCCCTAGGCTCATTCTTGTCCAATTAGGGTTTTTAACCTATCTTGTGCATCCAATAACTTTGTTTGTGTCCATGAATTAATATTTAGGTCATTTTCGTCCTCCCTAGGCATATTCTTGTCCAATTAGGGTTTTTAACCAATCTTGTGCTTCCAATAGGTGTTTTTGTGTCATTGGAAGATCAAGTAGGTCATTTTCGTCCTCCCTAGGCTTATTCTTGTCCAATTAGGGTTTTTAACCAATCTTGTGCATCCAATAAGTTTGTTTGTGTCATTGAATTAATATTTAGGTCATTTTCGTCCTCCCTAGGCATATTCTTGTCCAATTAGGGTTTTTAACCACTCTTGTGCATCCAATAGGTGTGTTTGTGTCATTGGATGATCAATTACGTCATTTTCGTCTTCCCTAGGCTTATTCTTGTCCAATTAGGGTTTTTAACCAATCTTGTGCATCCAATAGGTGTGTTTGTGTCATTGGATGATCAATTAGGTCATTTTCGTCCTCCATAGGCTTATTCTTGTCCAATTAGGGTTTTTAACCAATCTTGTGCATCCAATAGGTTCATTTGTGTCATTGGATGATCAATTAGGTCATTTTCGTCCTCCCTAGGCATATTCTTGTCCAATTAGGGTTTTTAACCAATCTTGTGCATCCAATAGGTGTGTTTGTGTCATTGGATGATCAATTAGGTCATTTTCGTCCTCCCTAGGCTTATTCTTTTCCAATTAGGGTTTTTAACCAATCTTGTGCATCCAATAAGTTGAGTTGTGTCATTGGATGATCAATTAGGTCATTTTCGTCCTCCCTAGGCATATTCTTGTCCAATTAGGGTTTTTAACCAGTCTTGTGCATCCAATAGGTGTGTTTGTGTCATTGGATGATCAATTAGGTCATTTTCGTCCTCCCTAGGCATATTCTTGTCCAATTAGGGTTTTTAACCAATCTTGTGCATCCAATAAGTTCATTTGTGTCGTTGGATGATCAATTAAGTCATTTTCGTCCTCCCTAGGCATATTCTTGTCCAATTAGGGTTTTTAACCAATCTTGTGCATCCAATAGGTGTGTTTGTGTCATTGGATAATCAATTAGGTCATTTTCGTCCTCCCTAGGCATATTCTTGTCCAATTAGGGTTTTTAACCAATCTTGTGCATCCAATAGGTGTGTTTGTGTCATTGGATGATCAATTAGGTCATTTTCGTCCTCCCTAGGCATATTCTTGTCCAATTAGGGTTTTTAACCAATCTTGTGCATCCAATAGGTGTGTTTGTGTCATTGGATGATCAATTAGGTTATTTTCGTCCTCCCTAAGCATATTCTTGTCCAATTAGGCTTTTTAACTAATCTTGTGCATCCAATACGTTCATTTGTGTCATTGGATGATCAATTAGGTCATTTTCGTCCTCCCTAGGCATATTCTTGTCCAATTAGGGTTTTTAACCAATCTTGTGCATCCAATAGGTGTGTTTGTGTCATTGGATGATCAATTAGGTCATTTTCGTCCTCCCTAGGCTTATTCTTGTCCCATTAGGGTTTTTAACCGATCTTGTGCATCCAATAGGTGTGTTTGTGTCATTGGATGATTAATTTGGTCATTTTCGTCCTCCCTAGGCATATTCTTGTCCAATTAGGGTTTTTAACCCATCTTGTGCATCCAATAGGTGTGTTTGTGTCATTGGATGATCAATTAGGTCATTTTCGTCCTCCCTAGGCATATTCTTGTCCAATTAGGGTTTTTAACCAATCTTGTGCATCCAATAGGTGCGTTTGTGTCATTGGATGATCAATTAGGTCATTTTCGTCCTCCCTTGGCTTATTCTTGTCCAATTAGGGTTTTTAACCGATCTAGTGCATCCAATAGGTGTGTTTGTGTCATTGGATGATCAATTAGGTCATTTTCGTCCTCCCTAGGCATATTCTTGTCCAATTAGGGTTTTTAACCAATCTTGTGCATCCAATAGGTGTGTTTGTGTCATTGGATGATCAATTAGGTCATTTTCGTCCTCCCTAGGCTTATTCTTGTCCGATTAGTTTTTTAACCAATCTCGTGCTTCCAATAGGTGTGTTTGTGTCATTGGATGATCAATTAGGTCATTTTCGTCCTCCCTAGGCATATTCTTGTCCAATTAGGGTTTTTAACCAATCTTGTGCATCCAATAGGTGTGTTTGTGTCATTGGATGATCAATTAGGTCATTTTCGTCCTCCCTAGGCTTATTCTTGTCCAATTAGGGTTTTTAACCAATCTTGTGCATCCAATAAGTTGAGTTGTGTCATTGGATTAACATTTAGGTCATTTTCGTCCTCCCTAGGCATATTCTTGTCCAATTAGGGTTTTTAACCAATATTGTGCATCCATTAGGTGTGTTTGTGTCATTGGATGATCAATTAGGTCATTTTCGTCCTCCCTAGGCATATTCTTGTCCAATTAGGGTTTTTAACCAATCTTGTGCATCCAATAGGTGTGTTTGTGTCATTGGATGATCAATTAGGTCATTTTCGTCCTCCCTAGGCTTATTCTTGTCTTATTAGGGTTTTTAACCAATCTTGTGCATCCAATAGGTGTGTTTGTGTCATTGGATGATCAATTAGGTCATTTTCGTCCTCCCTAGGCTTATTCTTGTCCAATTAGGGTTTTTAACCAATCTTGTGCATCCAATAAGTTTTTTGTGTCATTGAATTAATATTTAGGTCATTTTCGTCCTCCCAAGGCATATCCTTGTCCAATTAGGGTTTTTAACCAATCTTGTGCATCCAATAGGTGTGTGTGTCATTGGATGATCAATTAGGTCATTTTCGTCCTCCCTAGGCTTATTCTTGTCCAATGATGGTTTTTAACCAATCTTGTGCATCCAATAGGTGTGTTTGTGTCATTGGATGGTCAATTAGGTCATTTTCGTCCTCCCTAGGCATATTCTTGTCCAATTAGGGTTTTTAACCAATCTTGTGCATCCAATAGGTGTGTTTGTGTCATTGGATGATCAATTAGGTCATTTTCGTCCTCCCTAGGCTTATTCTTGTCCAATTAGGGTTTTTAACCGATCTTGTGCATCCAATAGGTGTGTTTGTGTCATTTGATGATCAATTAGGTCATTTTCGTCCTCCCTAGGCATATTCTTGTCCAATTAGGGTTTTTAACCAATCTTGTGCATCCAATAGGTGTGTTTGTGTCATTGGATGATCAATTAGGTCATTTTCGTCCTCCCTAGGCTTATTCTTGTCCAATTAGGGTTTTTAACCAATCTTGTGCATCCAATAAGTTCATTAGTGTCATTGGATGATCAATTAGGTCATTTTCGTCCTCCCTAGGCATGTTCTTGTCCAACTAGGGTTTTTAACCAATTTTGTGCATCCAATAGGTGTGTTTGTGTCATTGGATGATCAATTAGGTCATTTTCGTCCCCGCTAGGCTTATTCTTGTCCAATTAGGGTTTTTAACCAATCTTGTGCATCCAATAAGTTCATTAGTGTCATTGGATGATCAATTAGGTGATTTTCGTCCTCCCTAGGCATGTTCTTGTCCAACTAGGGTTTTTAACCAATCTTGTGCATCCAATAGGTGTGTTTGTGTCATTGGATGATCAATTAGGTCATTTTCGTCCTCCCTAGGCTTATTCTTGTCCAATTAGGGTTTTTAACCAATCTTGTGCATCCAATAAGTTCATTTGTGTCATTGGATTAACATTAAGGTCATTTTCATCTTCCCTAAGCATATTCTTGTCCAATTAGGGTTTTTAACCAATCTTGTGCATCCAATAGGTGTGTTTGTGTCATTCGATGATCAATTAGGTCATTTTCGTCCTCCCTAGGCTTATTCTTGTCCAATTAGGGTTTTTAACCAATCTTGTGCATCCAATAAGTTCATTTGTGTCATTGGATTAACATTTAGGTCATTTTCGTCCTCCCTAGGCATATTCTTGTCCAATTAGGGTTTTAACCAATCTTGTGCATCCAATAGGTGTGTTTGTGCCATTGGATGATCAATTAGGTCATTTTTGTCCTTCCTAGGCTTATTCTTGTCCAATTAGGGTTTTTAACCAATCTTGTGCATCTAATAGGTGTGTTTGTGTCATTGGATGATCAATTAGGTCATTTTCGTCCTCCCTAGGCTTATTCTTGTCCAATTAGGGTTTTAAACCAATCTTGTGCATCCGATAAGTTTGTTTGTGTCATTGATCAATTAGGTCATTTTCGTCCTCCCTAGGCTTATTCTTGTCCAATTAGGGTTTTTAACCAATCTTGTGCATCCAATAGGTGTGTGTGTGTCATTGGATGAACAATTAGGTCATTTTCGTCCTCCATAGGCTTATTCTTGTCCAATTAGGGTTTTTCACCAATCTTGTGCACCCAATAGGTGTGTTTGTGTCATTGGATGATCAATTAGGTCATTTTCGTCCTCCCTAGGCTTATTCTTGTCCAATTAGGGTTTTTAACCAATCTTGTGCATCCAATAAGTTGAGTTGTGTCATTGGATTAACATTTAGGTCATTTTCGTCCTCCCTAGGCTTATTCTTGTCCAATTAATGTTTTTAACCAATCTTGGGTGTGTTTGTGTCATTGGATGATCAATTAGGTCATTTTCGTCCTCCCTAGGCTTATTCTTGCCCAATTAGGGTTTTTAACCAATCTTGTGGATCCAATAAGTTGAGTTGTGTCATTGGATTAACATTTAGGTCATTTTCGTCCTCCCTAGGCTTATTCTTGTCCAATTAGGGTTTTTAACCAATCTTGGGTGTGTTTTTGTCATTGGATGATCAATTAGGTCATTTTCGTCCTCCCTAGGCTTATTCTTGCCCAATTAGGATTTTTAACCAATCTTGTGCATCCAATAAGTTGAGTTGTGTCATTGGATTAACATTTATGTCATTTTCGTCCTCCCTAGGCTTATTCTTGTCCAATTAGGGTTTTTAACCAATCTTGTGCATCCAATAAGTTTGTTTGTGTCATTGAATTAATATTTAGGTCATTTTCGTCCTCCCTAGGCATATTCTTGTCCAATTAGAGTTTTTAACGAATCTTGTGCATCCAATAGGTGTGTTTGTGTCATTGGATGATCAATTAGGTCATTTTCGTCCTCCCTAGGCTTATTCTTGTCCAATTAGGGTTTTTAACCAATCTTGTGCATCCAATAAGTTGAGTAGTGTCATTGGATTAACATTTAGGTCATTATCGTCCTCCCTAGGCATATTCTTGTCCAATTAGGGTTTTTAACCAATCTTGTGCATCCAATAACTTTGTTTGTGTCCTTGAATTAATATTTAGGTCATTTTCGTCCTCCCTAGGCATATTCTTGTCCAATTAGTGTTTTTAACCAATCTTGTGCATCCAATAGGTGTGTTGGCGGCAATGGATGATCAATTAGGTCATTTTCGTCCTCCCTAGGCATATTCTTGTTCAATTAGGGTTTTTAACCAATCTTGTGCTTCCAAAAGGTGTGTTTGTGTCATTGGATGATCAATTAGGTCATTTTGGTCCTCCCTAGGCTTATTCTTGTCCAATTAGGGTTTTTAACCAATCTTGTGCATCCAATAGGTGTGTTTGTGTCATTGGATGATCAATTAGGTCATTTTCGTCCTCCCTAGGCATATTCTTGTCCAATTAGGGTTTTTAACCAATCTTGTGCATCCAATAGGTGTGTTTGTGTCATTGGATGATCAATTAGGTCATTTTCGTCCTCCCTAGGCTTATTCTTGTCCAATTAGGGTTTTTAACCAATCTTGTGTATCCAATAGGTGTGTTTATGTCATTGGGTGATCAATTAGGTCATATTCGTCCTCCCTAGGCATATTCTTGTCCAATTAGGGTTTTTAACCAATCTTGTGCATCCAATAGGTGTGTTTGTGTCATTGGGTGATCAATTAGGTCATATTCGTCCTCCCTAGGCATATTCTTGTCCAATTAGGGTTTTTAACCAATCTTGTGCATCCAATAGGTGTGTTTGTGTCATTGGATGATCAATTAGGTCATTTCCGTCCTCCCTAGGCATATTCTTGTCCAATTAGGGTTTTTAACCTATCTTGTGCATCCAATAGGTGTGTTTGTGTCATTGGATGATCAATTAGGTCATTTTCGTCCTCCATAGGCTTATTCTTGTCCAATTAGGGTTTTTAACCAATCTTGTGCATCCAATAAGTTCATTAGTGTCATTGGATGATCAATTAGGTCATTTTCGTCCTCCCTAGGCATGTTCTTGTCCAACTAGGGTTTTTAACCAATCTTGTGCATCCAATAGGTGTGTTTGTGTCATTGGATTATCAATTAGGTCATTTTCGTCCTCCCTAGGCATATTCTTGTCCAATTAGGGTTTTTAACCAATCTTCTGCATCCAATAGGTGTGTTTGTGTCATTGGATGATCAATTAGGTCATTTTCGTCGTACCTAGGCATATTCTTGTCCAGTTAGGGTTTTTAACCAATCTTGTGCATCCAATAGGTGTGTTTGTGTCATTGGATCATCAATTAGGTCATTTTCGTCCTCCCTAGGCTTATTCTTGTCCAATTAGGGTTTTTAACCAATCTTGTGCATCCAATAAGTTCATTAGTGTCATTGGATGATCAATTAGGTCATTTTCGTCCTCCCTAGGCATGTTCTTGTCCAACTAGGGTTTTTAACCAATCTTGTGCATCCAATAGGTGTGTTTGTATCATTGGATTAACATTTAGGTCATTTTCGTTCTCCCTAGGCATATTCTTGTCCAATTAGGGTTTTTAACCAATCTTGTGCATCCAATAGGTGTGTTTGTGTCATTGGATGATCAATTAGGTCATTTTCGTCCTCCCTAGGCTTATTCTTGTCCAATTAGGGTTTTTAACCAATCTTGTGCATCCAATAGGTGTGTTTGTGTCCTTAGATGATCAATTAGGTCATTTTTGTCCTCCCTAGGCTTATTCTTGTTCAATTAGGGTTTTTAACCAATCTTGTGCATCCAATAGGTGTGTTTGTGTCATTGGATGATCAATTAGGTCATTTTCGTCCTCCCTAGGCTTATTCTTGTCCAATTAGGGTTTTTAACCAATCTTGTGCATCCAATAACTTTGTTTGTGTCATTGAATTAATTTTTAGGTCATTTTCCTCCTCCCTAGGCATATTCTTGTCCAATTAGGGTTTTTAACCAATCTTGTGCATCCAATAGGTGTGTTTGTGTCATTGGATGATCAATTAGGTCATTTTCGTCCTCCCTAGGCTTATTCTTGTCCAATTAGGGTTTTTAACCAATCTTGTGCATCCAATAAGTTCATTTCTGTCATTGGATTAACATTTAGGTCATTTTCGTCCTTCCTAGTCATATTCTTGTCCAATTAGGGTTTTTAACCAATCTTGTGCTTCCAATAGGTGTGTTTGTGACATTGGATGATCAATTAGGTCATTTTCGTCCTCCCTAAGCTTATTCTAGTCCAATTAGGGTTTTTAACCAATGTTGTGCATCCAATAGGTGTGTTTGTGTCATTGGATTAACATTTAGGTCATTTTCGTCCTCCCTAGGCTTGTTCTTGTCCAATTAGGGTTTTTAACCAATCTTGTGCATCCAATAGGTGTGTTTGTGTCATTGGATGATCAATTAGGTCATTTTCGTCCTCCCTAGGCTTATTCTTGTCCAATTAGGGTTTTTAACCAATCTTGTGCATCCAATAAGTTGAGTTGTGTCATTGGATTTACATTTAGGTCATTTTCATTCTCCCTAGGCTTATTCTTGTCCAATTAGGGTTTTTAACCAATCTTGTGCATCCAATAAGTTCATTTGTGTCATTGGATTCACATTTAGGTCATATTCGTCCTCCCTAGGCATATTCTTGTCCAATTAAGGTTTTTAACCAATCTTGTGCATCCCATAGGTGTGTTTGTGTCATTGGATGATCAATTAGGTCATTTTCGTCCTCCCTAGGCATATTCTTATCCAATTAGGGTTTTTAACCAATCTTGTGCATCCAATAGGTGTGTTTGTGTCATTGGATGATCAATTAGGTCATTTTCGTCCTCCCTAGGCTTATTCTTGTCCAATTAGGGTTTTTAACCAATCTTGTGCATCCAATAAGTTGAGTTGTGTCATTGGATTAACATTTAGGTCATTTTCATTCTCACTAGGATTATTCTTGTCCAATTAGGGTTTTTAACCAATCTTGTGCATCCAATAAGTTCATTTGTGTCATTGCATTCACATTTAGGTCATATTCGTCCTCCCTAGGCTTATTCTTGTCCAATTAGGGTTTTTAACCAATCTTGTGCATCCAATAAGTTGAGTTGTGTCATTGGATTAACATTTAGGTCATTTTCGTCCTCCCTAGGCATATTCTTGTCCAATTAGGGTTTTTAACCAATCTTGTGCATCCAATAAGTTCATTTGTGTCATTGGATTCACATTTAGGTCATATTCGTCCTCCCTAGGCATATTCTTGTCCAATTAGGGTATTTAACCAATCTTGTGCATCCAATAAGTTTGTTTGTGTCATTGAATTAATATTTAGGTCATTTTCGTCCTCCCTAGGCATATTCTTGTCCAATTAGGGTTTTTAACCAATCTTGTGCATCCAATAGGTGTGTTTATGTCATTGGATGATCAATTAGGTTATTTTCGTTCTCCCTAGGCTTATTCTTGTAAAGTTAGGGTTTTTAACCAATCTTGTAAATCTAATAAGTTCATTTGTGTCATTGGATTAACATATAGGTCATTTTCGTCCTCCCTAGGCATATTCTTGTCCAATTAGGGTTTTTAACCAATCTTGTGCATCCAATAGGTGTGTTTGTGTCATTGGATGATCAATTAGGTCATTTTCGTCCTCCCTAGGCTTATTCTTGTCCAATTAGGGTTTTTAACCAATCTTGTGCATCCAATAACTTTGTTTGTGTCATTGGATGATCAAATAGGTCATTTTCCACCTCCCTAGGCATATTGTTGTCCAATTAGGGTTTTTAACAAATCTTGTGCATCCAATAGGTGTGTTTGTGTCATTGGATGATCAATTAGGTCATTTTCGTCCTCCCTAGGCATTTTCTTGTCCAATTAGGGTTTTTAACCGATCTTGTGCATCCAATATGTGTGTTTGTGTCATTGGATGATCAATTAGGTCATTTTCGTCCTCCCTAGGCATATTCTTGTCCAATTAGGGTTTTTAACCAATCTTGTGCATCCAATAGGTGTGTTTGTGTCATTGGATGATCAATTAGGTCATTTTCGTCCTCCCTAGGCATATACTTGTCCAATTAGGGTTTTTAACCAATCTTGTGCATCCAATAGGTGTGTTTATGTCGTTGGATGATCAATTAGGTCATTTTCGTCCTCCCTAGGCATATTCTTGTCCAATTAGGGTTTTTAACCAATCTTGTGCATCCAATAGGTGTGTTTGTGGCAATGGATGATCAATTAGGTCATTTTCGTCCTCCCTAGGCTTATTCTTGTCCAATTAGGGTTTTTAACCAATCTTGTGCATCCAATAGGTGTGTTTGTGGCAATGGATGATCAATTTGGTCATTTTCGTCCTCCTAGGCTTATTCTTGACCAATTAGGGTTTTTAACCAATCTTGTGCATCCAATAAGTTGAGTTGTGTCATTGGATTAGCATTTAGGTCATTTTCGTCCTCCCTAGGCTTATTCTTGACCAATTAGGGTTTTTAACAAATCTTGTGCATCCAATAAGTTCATTTGTGTCATTGGATTAACATTTAGGTCATTTTCGTTCTCCCTAGGCATATTCTTGTCCAATTAGGGTTTTTAACCAATCTTGTCCATCCAATAGGTGTGTTTGTGTCATTGGATGATCAATTAGGTCATTTTCGTCCTTTCTATGCTTATTCTTGTCCAATTAGGGTTTTTAACCAATCTTGTGCATCCAATAGGTGTGTTTGTGTCATTGGATGATCAATTAGGTCATTTTCGTCCTCCCTAGGCTTATTCTTGTCCAATTAGGGTTTTTAACCAATCTTGTGCATCCAATAGGTGTGTTTGTGTCATTGGATGATCAATTAGGTCATTTTCGTCCTCCCTAGGCTTATTCTTGTCCAATTAGGGTTTTTAACCAATCTTGTGCATCCAATAACTTTGTTTGCGTCGTTGAATTAATATTTAGGTCATTTTCGTCCTCCCTAGTCATATTCTTGTCCAATTAGGGTTTTTAACCAATCTTGTGCATCCAATAGGTGTGTTTGTGTCATTGGATAATCAATTAGGTCATTTTCGTCCTCCCTAGGCTTATTCTTGTCCAATTAGGGTTTTTAACCAATCCTGTGCATCCAATAGGTGTGTTTGTGTCATTGGATGATCAATTAGGTCATTTTCGTCCTCCCTAGGCTTATTCTTGTCCAATTAGGGTTTTTAACCAACCTTGTGCATCCAATACGTTTGTTTGTGTCATTGAATTAATATTTAGGTCATTTTCGTCCTCCCTAGGCATATTCTTGTCCAATTAGGGTTTTTAACCAATCTTGTGCATCCAATAGGTGTGTTTGTGTCATTGGATGATCCATAAGTTCATTTTCGTCCTCCCTATGCATATTCTTGTCCAATTAGGGTTTTTAACCAATCTTGTGCATCCAATAGGTGTGTTTGTGTCCTTGGATGATCAATTAGGCCATTTTCGTCCTCCCTAGGCTTATTCTTGTCCAAATAGGGTTTTTAACCAATCTTGTGCATCCAGTAGGTGCGTTTGTGTCATTGGATGATCAATTAGGTCATTTTCGTCCTCCCTAGGCTTATTCTTGTCCAATTAGGGTTTTTAACCAATCTTGTGCATCCGATAAGTTTGTTTGTGTCATTGAATTAATATTTAGGTCATTTTTGTCCTCCCTAGGAATATTCTTGTCCAATTCGGGTTTTTAACCAATCTTGTACGTCCAATAGGTGTGTTTGTGTCATTGGATGATCAATTAGGTCATTTACGTCCTCCCTAGGCTTATTCTTGTCCAATTAGGGTTTTTAACCATTCTTGTGCATCCAATAACTTTGTTTGTGTCATTGAATTAACATTTAGGTCATTTTCGTCCTCCCTAGGCTTATTCTTGTCCAATTAGGGTTTTTAACCAATCTTGTGCATCCAATAGGTGTGTTTGTGTCATTGGATGATCAATTAGGTCATTTTCGTCCTCCCTAGGCTTATTCTTGTCCAATTAGGGTTTTTAACCAATCTTGTGCATCCAATAAGTTGAGTTGTGTCATTGGATTAACATTTAGGTCATTTTCGTCCTCCCTAGGCTTATTCTTGTCCAATTAGGGTTTTTAACCAATCTTGTGCGTCCAATAAGTTGAGTTGTGTCATTGGATTAACATTTAGGCCATTTTCGTCCTCCCTAGGCTTATTCTTGTCCAATTAGGGTTTTTAACCAATCTTGTGCATCCAATAACTTTGTTTGTGTCATTGAATTAATATTTAGGTCATTTTCGTCCTCTCTAGGCATATTCTTGTCCAATTAGGGTTTTTAACCAATCTTGTGCATCCAATAGGTGTGTTTGTGTCATTGGATGATCAATTAGGTCATTTTCGTCCTCCCTAGGCATATTCTTGTCCAATTAGGGTTTTTAACTAATCTTGTGCGTTCAATAGGTGTGTTTGTGGCAATGGATGATCAATTAGGTCATTTTCGTCCTCCCTAGGCTTATTCTTGTCCAATTAGGGTTTTTAACCAATCTTGTGCATCCAATAGGTGTGTTTGTGTCATTGGATGATCAATTAGGTCATTTTCGTCCTCCCTAGGCTTATTCTTGTCCAATTAGGGTTTTTAACCAATCTTGTGCATCCAATAGGTGTGTTTGTGTTATTGGATGATCAATTAGGTCATTTTCGTCATCCCTAGGGTTATTCTTGTCCAATTAGGGTTTTTAACCAATCTTGTGCATCCAATAAGTTTGTTTGTGTCATTGAATTAATATTTAGGTCATTTTCGTCCTCCCTAGGCAATTTCTTGTCCAATTAGGGTTTTTAACCAATCTTGTGCATCCAATAGGTGTGTTTGTGGCAATGGATGATCAATTAGGTCATTTTCGTCCTCCCTAGGCTTATTCTTGTCCAATTAGGGTTTTTAACCAATCTTGTGCATCCAATAGGTGTGTTTGTGTCATTGGATGATCAATTAGGTCATTTTCGTCCTCCCTAGGCTTATTCTTGTCCAATTAGGGTTTTTAACCAATCTTGTGCATCCAATAAGTTTGTTTGTTTCATTGAATTAATAATTAGGTCATTTTCGTCCTCCCTAGGTATATTCTTGTCCAATTAGGGTTTTTAACCAATCTTGTGCATCCAATAGGTGTGTTTGTGTCATTGGATGATCAATTAGGTCATTTTCGTCCTCCCTAGGCATGTTCTTGTCCAACTAGGGTTTTTAACCAATCTTGTGCATTCAATAGGTGTGTTTGTGTCATTGGATGATCAATTAGGTCATCTTCGTCCTCCCTAGGTTTATTCTTGTCCAATTAGGGTTTTTAACCAATCTTGTGCATCCAATAACTTTGTTTGTTTCATTATATTAATATTTAGGTCATTTTCGTCCTCCCTAGGCATATTCTTGTCCAATTAGCGTTTTTAACCAATCTTGTGCATCCAATAGGTGTGTTTGTGTCATTGGATGATCAATTAGGTCATTTTCGTCCTCCCTAGGCATATTCTTGTCCAATTAGGGTTTTTAACCAATCTTGTGCATCCAATAGGTGTGTTTGTGTCATTGGATGATCAATTAGGTCATTTTCGTCCTCCCTAGGCTTATTCTTGTCCAATTAGGGTTTTTAACCAATCTTGTGCATCCAATAAGTTCATTAGTGTCATTGGATGATCAATTAGGTCATTTTCGTCCTCCCTAGGCATGTTCTTGTCCAACTAGGGTTTTTAACCAATCTTGTGGATCCAATAGGTGTGTTTGTGTCATTGGATGATCAATTAGGTCATTTTCGTCCTCCTTGGGCATATTCTTGTCCAGTTAGGGTTTTTAACCAATCTTGTGCATCCAATAGGTGTGTTTGTGTCATTGGATGATCAATTAGGTCATTTTCGCCATCCCTAGGCATATTCTTGTCTAGTTAAGGTTTTTAACCAATGTTGTGCATCCAATAGGTGTGTTTGTGTCATTGGATAATCAATTTAGGTCATTTTCGTCCTCCCTCGGCATATTATTGTCGAATTAGGGTTTTTAACCAATCTTGTGCATCCAATAGGTGTGTTTGTGGCAATGGATGATCAATTAGGTCATTTTCGTCCTCCCTAGGCTTATTCTTGTCCAATTAGGGTTTTTAACCAATCTTGTGCATCCAATAGGTGTGTTTGTGTCATTGGATGATCAATTAGGTCATTTTCGTCCTCCCTAGGCTTATTCTTGCCCAATTAGGGTTTTTAACCAATCTTGTGCATCCAATAAGTTGAGTTGTGTCATTGGATTAGCATTTAGGTCATTTTCGTCCTCCCTAGTCTTATTCTTGTCCAATTAGGGTTTTCAACCAATCTTGTGCATGCAATAAGTTCATTTGTGTCATTGGATTAACATTTAGGTCATTTTCGTCCTCCCTAGGCTTATTCTTGTCCAATTAGGATTTTTATACAACCTTGTGCATCCAATAAGTTTGTTTGTGTCAATGAATTAATATTTAGGTCATTTTCGTCCTCCCTAGGCATATTCTTGTCCAATTAGGGTTTTTAACCAATCTTGTGCATCCAATAGGTGTGTTTGTGTCATTGGATGATCAATTAGGTCATTTTCGTCCTCCCTAGGCTTATTCTTGTCCAATTAGGGTTTTTAACTAATCTTGTGCATCCAATAAGTTCATTTATGTTATTGGATGATCAATTAGGTCATTTTCGTCCTCCCTAGGCATATTCTTGTCCAATTAGGGTTTTTAACCAATCTTGTGCATCCAATAGGTGTGTTTGTGTCATTGGATGATCAATTAGGTCATTTTCGTCCTCCCTAGGCTTATTCTTGTCCAATTAGGGTTTTTAACCGATCTTGTGCATCCAATAGGTGTGTTTGTGTCATTGCATGATCAATTAGGTCATTTTCGTCCTCCCTAGGCATATTCTTGTCCAATTAGGGTTTTTAACCAATCTTGTGCATCCAATAGGTGTGTTTGTGTCATTGGATGATCAATTAGGTCATTTTCGTCCTCCCTAGGCTTATTCTTGTCCAATTAGGGTTTTTAACCAATCTTGTGCATCCAATAAGTTCATTTGTGTCATTGGATTAACATTTAGATCATTTTCGTCCTGCCTAGGCATATTCTTGTCCAATTAGGGTTTTTAACCAATCTTGTGCATCCAATAGGTGTGTTTGTGTCATTGGATGATCAATTAGGTTATTTTCGTCCTCCCTAGGCTTATTCTTGTCCAATTAGGGTTTTTAACCAATCTTGTGCATCCAATAGGTGTGTTTGTGTCATTGGATGACCAATTAGGTCATTTTCGTCCTCCCTAGGCATATTCTTGTCCAATTAGGGTTTTTAACCAATCTTGTGCATCCAATAGGTGTGTTTGTGTCATTGGATGATCAATTAGGTCATTTTCGTCCTCCCTAGGCTTATTCTTGTCCAATTAGGGTTTTTAACCAATCTTGTGCATCCAATAAGTTTAGTTGTGTCATTGGATGATCAATTAGGTCATTTTCGTCCTCCCTAGGCATATTCTTGTCCAATTAGGGTTTTTAACCAATCTTGTGCATCCAATAGGTGTGTTTGTGTCATTGGATGATCAATTAGGTCATTTTCGTCCTCCCTAGGCTTATTCTTGTCCAATTAGGGTTTTTAACCAATCTTGTGCATCCAATACGTTCATTTGTGTCATTGGATTAACATTTTGGTCATTTTCGTCCTCCCTAGGCATATTCTTGCTCATTTAGAGTTTTAGACCAATCTTGTGCATCCAATAGGTGTGTTTGTGTCATTGGATGATCAATTAGGTAATTTTCGTCCTCCCAAAGCTTATTCTTGTCCAATTAGGGTTTTTAACTAATCTTGTGCATCCAATAAGTTCATTTGTGTCATTGGATGATCAATTAGGTCATTTTCGTCCTCCCTAGGCATATTCTTGTCCAATTAGGGTTTTTAACCAATCTTGTGCATCCAATAGGTGTGTTTGTGTCATTGGATGATCAATTAGGTCATTTTCGTCCTCCCTAGGCTTATTCTTGTCCAATTAGGGTTTTTAACCAATCTTGTGCATCCAATAAGTTGAGTTGTGTCATTGGATTAACATTTAGCTCATTTTCGTCATCCCTAGGTTTATTCTTGTCCAATTAGGGTTTTTAATCAATCTTGTGTATCCAATAGCTGTGTTTGTGGCAATGGATGATCAATTAGGTCATTTTCGTCCTCCCTAGGCTTATTCTTGTCCAATTTTGGTTTTTAACCAATCTTGTGCATCCAATAGGTGTGTTTGTGTCATTGGATGATTAATTAGGTCATTTTCGTCCTCCCTAGGCATATTCTTGTCCAATTAGGGTTTTTAACCAATCTTGTGCATCCAATAGGTGTGTTGTGTCATTGGATTAACATTTAGGTCATTTTCGTCATCCCTAGGATTATTCTTGTCTAATTAGGGTTTTTAACAAATCTTGTTCATCCAATAAGGTCATTTGTGTCATTGGATGATCAATTAGGTCATTTTCGTCCTCCCTAGGCATATTCTTGTCCAATTAGGGTTTTTAACCAATCTTGTGCATCCAATAGGTGTGTTTGTGTCATTGGATGATCAATTAGGTCATTTTCGTCCTCCCTAGGCATATTCTTGTCCAATTAGGTTTTTTAACCAATCTTGTGCATCCAATAGGTGTGTTTGTGTCATAGGATGATCAATTAGGTCATTTTCGTCCTCCCTAGGCTTATTCTTGTCCAATTAGGGTTTTTAACCAATCTTGTGCATCCAATAGGTGTGTTTGTGTCATAGGATGATCAATTAGGTCATTTTCGTCCTCCCTAGGCTTATTCTTGTCCAATTAGGGTTTTTAACCAATTTTGTGCATCCAATAAGTTGAGTTGTGTCATTGGATTAACATTAAGGTCATTTTCGTCCTCCCTAGGCTTATTCTTGTCCAATTAGGGTTTTTAACCAATCTTGTGCATCCAATAAGTTGAGTTGTGTCATTGGATTAACATTTAGGTCATTTTCGTCCTCCCTAGGCTTATTCTTGTCCAATTAGGGTTTTTAACCAATCTTGTGCATCCAATAACTTTGTTTGTGTCCTTGAATTAATATTTAGGTCATTTTCGTCCTCCCTAGGCATATTCTTGTCCAATTAGGGTTTTTAACCAATCTTGTGCTTCCAATAGGTGTGTTTGTGTCATTGGAAGATCAATTAGGTTATTTTGGTCCTCCCTAGGCTTATTCTTTTCCAATTATGGTTTTTAACCTATCTTGTGCATCCAATAGGTGTGTTTGTGTCATTGGATGATCAATTAGGTCATTTTCGTCCTCCCTAGGCACATTCTTGTCCAATTAGGGTTTTTAACCAATCTTGTGCATCCAATAGGTGTGTTAGTGTCATTGGATGATCAATTTGGTCATTTTCATCCTCCCTAGGCATATTCTTGTCCAATTAGGGTTTTTAACCAATCTTGTGCATCCAATAGGTGTGTTTGTGTCATTGGATGATCAATTAGGTCATTTTCTTCCTCCCTAGGCTTATTCTTGTCCAATTAGGGTTTTTAACCAATCTTGTGCATCCAATAGGTGTGTTTGTGTCATTGGATGATCAATTAGGTCATTTTCGTCCTCCCTAGGCTTATTCTTGTCCAATTAGGGTTTTTAACCAATGTTGTGCATCCAATAAGTTCGTTTGTGTCATTAAATTAACATTTAGGTCATTTTCGTCCTCCCTAGGCTTATTCTTGTCCAATTAGGGTTTTTAACCAATCTTGTGCATCCAATAGGTGTGTTTGTGTCATTGGATGATCAATTAGGTCATTTTCATCCTCCGTAGGCTTATTCTTGTCAATTTAGGGTTTTTTTTACCAATCTTGTGCATCCAATAGGTGTGTTTGTGTCATTGGATGATCAATTAGGTCATTTTCGTCCTCCCTAGGCTTATTCTTGTCCAATTACGGTGTTTAACCAATCTTGTGCATCCAATAAGTTTGTTTGTGTCATTGAATTAATATTTTGGTCATTTTCTTCCTCCCTAGGCATATTTTTGTCCAATTAGGGTTTTTAACCAATCTTGTGCATCCAATTGGTGTGTTTGTGGCAATGGATGATCAATTAGTTCATTTTCGTCCTCCCTAGGCTTATTCTTGTCCAATTAGGGTTTTTAACCAATCTTGTGCATCCAATAGGTGTGTTTGTGTCATTGGATGATCAATTAGGTCATTTTCGTCCTCCCTAGGCTTATTCTTGTCCAATTAGGGTTTTTAACCAATCTTGTGCATCCAATAAGTTTGTTTGTTTCATTGAATTAATATTTAGGTCATTTTCGTCCTCCCTAGGCATATTCTTGTCCAATTAGGGTTTTTAACCAATCTTGTGCATCCAATTGGGGTGTTTGTGGCAATGGATGATCAATTAGGTCATTTTCGTCCTCCCTAGGCTTATTCTTGTCCAATTAGGGTTTTTAACCAATCTTGTGCATCCAATAGGTGTGTTTGTGTCATTGGATGATCAATTAGGTCATTTTCGTCCTCCCTAGGCTTATTCTTGTCCAATTAGGGTTTTTAACCAATCTTGTGCATCCAATTGATGTGTTTGTGGCAATGGATGATCAATTAGGTCATTTTCGTCCTCCCTAGGCTTATTCTTGTCCAATTAGGGTTTTTAACCAATCTTGTGCATCCAATAGGTGTGTTTGTGTCATTGGATGATCAATTAGGTCATTTTCCTCCTCCCTAGGTTTATTCTTGTCCAATTAGGGTTTTTAACCAATCTTGTGCATCCAATAGGTGTGTTTGTGGCAATGGATGATCAATTAGGTCATTTTCGTCCTCCCTAGGCATATTCTTGTCCAATTAGGGTTTTTAACCAATCTTGTGCATCCAATAGGTGTGTTTGTGTCATTGGATGATCAATTAGGTCATTTTCGTCCTCCCTAGGCTTATTCTTGTCCAATTAGGGTTTTTAACCAATCTTGTGCATCCAATAGGTGTGTTTGTGTCATTGGATGATCAATTGGGTCATTTTCTTCCTCCCTAGGAATATTTTTATCCAATTAGGGTTTTTAACAAATCTTGTCCATCCAATAGGTTTGTTTGTTTCATTGAATTAATATTTAGGTCATTTTTGTCCTCTCTAGGCATATTCTTGTCCAATTAAGGTTTTTAACCAATCTTGTGCATCCAATAAGTTTGTTTGTGTCAATGAATTAATATTTAGGTCATTTTTGTCCTCCCTAGGCATATTCTTGTCCAATTAGGGTTTTTAACCAATCTTGTGCATCCAATAGGTGTGTTTGTGTCATTGGATGATCAATTAGGTCATTTTCGTCCTCCCTAGGCTTATTCTTGTCCAATTATGGTTTTTAACCAATCTTGTGCATCCAAGAAGTTGAGTTGTGTCATTGGATTAACATTTAGGTCATTTTCGTCCTCCCTAGGCTTATTCTTGTCCAATTAGGGTTTTTAACCAATCTTGTGCATCCAATAGGTGTGTTTGTGTCATTGGATGATCAATTAGGTCATTATCGTTCTCCATAGGCTTATTCTTGTCCAATTAGGGTTTTTAACCAATCTTGTGCATCCAATAAGTTGAGTTGTGTCATTGGATTAACATTTAGGTCATTTTCGTCCTCCCTAGGCTTATTCTTGTCCAATTAGGGTTTTTAACCAATCTTGTACATTTAATAAGTTCATTTGTGTCATTAGATTAACATTTAGGTCATTTTCGTCCTCCCTAGGCATATTCTTGTCCAATTAGGGTTTTTAACCAATCTTGTGCATCCAATAGGTGTGTTTGTGTCATTGGATGATCAATTAGGTCATTTTCGTCCTCCCTAGGCTTATTCTTGTCCAATTAGGGTTTTTAACCAATCTTGTGCATCCAATAGGTGTGTTTGTGTCATTGCATGATCAATTAGGTCATTTTCGTCCTACCTAGGCATATTCTTGTCCGATTAGGGTTTTTAACCAATCTTGTGCATCCAATAGGTGTGTTTGTGTCATTGGATGATCAATTAGGCCATTTTCTTCCTCCCTAGGCATATTCTTGTCCAATTAGGGTTTTTAACCAATCTTGTGCATCCAATAGGTGTGTTTGTGTCATTGGATGATCAATTAGGTCATTTTCGTCCTCCCTAGGCATATTCTTGTCCAATTATTGTTTTTAACCAATCTTGTGCATCCAATAGGTGTGTTTGTGTCATTGGATGATCAATTAGGTCATTTTCGTCCTCCCTAGGCATATTCTTGTCCAATTAGGGTTTTTAACCAATCTTGTGCATCCAATAGGTGTGTTTGTGTCATTGGATGATCAATTAGGTCATTTTCGTCCTCCCTAGGAGTATTCTTGTCCAATTAGGGTTTTTAACCAATCTTGTGCATCCAATAGGTGTGTTTGTGTCATTGGATGATCAATTAGGTCATTTTCGTCCTCCCTAGGCTTATTCTTGTCCAATTAGGGTTTTTAACCAATCTTGTGCATCCAATAGGTGTGTTTGTGTCATTGAATTAACAATTAGGTCATTTTCGTCCTCCCTAGGCATATTCTTGTCCAATTAGGGTTTTTAACCAATCTTGTGCATCCAATAGGTGTGTTTGTGTCATTGGATGATCAATTAGGTCATTTTCGTCCTCCCTAGGCTTATTCTTGTCCAATTAGGGTTTTTAACCAATCTTGTGCATCCAATAGGTGTGTTTGTGTCATTGGATGATCAATTAGGTCATTTTCGTCCTCCCTAGGCTTATTCTTGACCAATTAGGGTTTTTAACCAATCTTGTGCATCCAATAAGTTTGTTTGTTTCATTGAATTAATATTTAGGTCATTTTCGTCCTCCCTAGGCATATTCTTGTCCAATTAGGGTTTTTAACCAATCTTGTGCATCCAATAGGTGTGTTTGTGTCATTGGATGATCAATTAGGTCATTTTCGTCCTCCCTAGGCTTATTCTTGTCCAATTAGGGTTTTTAACCAATCTTGTGCATCCAATAGGTGTGTTTGTGTCATTGGATGATCAATTAGGTCATTTTCATCCTACCTACACTTATTCTTGTCAAATTAGGGTTTTTAATCAATCTTGTGCATCCAATAACTTTGTTTGTGTCATTGAATTAATATTTAGGTCATTTTCGTCCTCCCTAGGCATATTCTTGTCCAATTAGGGTTTTTAACCAATCTTGTGCATCCAATAGGTGTGTTTGTGTCATTGGATGATCAATTAGGTCATTTTCGTCCTCCCTAGGCTTATTCTTGTCCAATTAGGGTTTTTAACCAATCTTGTGCATCCAATAGGTGTGTTTGTGTCATTGGATGATCAATTAGGTCATTTTCGTCCTCCCTAGGCTTATTCTTGTCCAATTAGGGTTTTTAACCAATCTTTGCATCCAATAACTTTGTTTGTGTCATTGAATTAATATTTAGGTCATTTTCGTCCTCCCTAGGCATATTCTTGTCCAATTAGGGTTTTTAACCAATCTTGTGCATCCAATAGGTGTGTTTGTGTCATTGGATGATCAATTAGGTCATTTTCGTCCTCCCTAGGCTTATTCTTGTCCAATTAGGGTTTTTAACCAATCTTGTGCATCCAATAAGTTCATTTGTGTCATTGGATTAACATTTAGGTCATATCCGTCCTTCCTAGGCATATTCTTGTCCAATTAGGGTTTTTAACCAATCTTGTGCATCCAATAGGTGTGTTTGTGTCATTGGATGATCAATTAGGTCATTTTCGTCCTCCCTAGGCTTATTCTTGTCCATTTAGGGTTTTTAACCAATCTTGTGCATCCAATAGGTGTGTTTGTGTCATTGGATGATCAATTAGGTCATTTTCGTCCTCCCTAGGCTTATTCTTGTCCAATTAGGGTTTTTAACCAATCTTGTGCATCCAATAAGGTTGTTTGTGTCATTGAATTAATATTTAGGTCATTTTCGTCCTCCCTAGGCATATTCTTGTCCAATTAGGGTTTTTAACCAATCTTGTGCATCCAATAGGTGTGTTTGTGTCATTGGATGATCAATTAGGTCATTTTCGTCCTCCCTAGGCTTATTCTTGTCCAATTAGGGTTTTTAACCAATCTTGTGCATCCAATAAGTTTGTTTATGTCATTGAATTAATATTTAGGTCATTTTCGTCCACCCTAGGCATATTCTGGTCCAATTAGGGTTTTTAACCAATCTTGTGCATCCAATAGGTGTGTTTGTGTCATTGGATGATCAATTAGGTCATTTTCATCCTCCCTAGGCTTATTCTTGTCCAATTAGGGTTTTTAACCAATCTTGTGCATCCAATAGGTGTGTTTGTGTCATTGGATGATCAATTAGGTCATTTTCGTCCTCTCTAGGCTTATTCTTGTCCAATTAGGGTTTTTAACCAATCTTGTGGATCCAATAAGTTCATTAGTGTCATTGGACGATCAATTAGGTCATTTTCGTCCTCCCTAGGCATGTTCTTGTCCAACTAGGGTTTTTAACCAATCTTGTGCATCCAATAGGTGTGTTTGTGTCATTGGATGATCAATTAGGTCATTTTCGTCCTCCCTAGGCATATTCTTGTCCAATTAGGGTTTTTAACAAATCTTGTGCATCCAATAAGTTTGTTTGTTTCATTGAATTAATATTTAGGTCATTTTCGTCCTCCCTAGGCATATTCTTGTCCAATTAGGGTTTTTAACCAATCTTGTGCATCCAATAGGTGTGTTTGTGTCATTGGATGATCAATTAGGTCATTTTCGTCCTCCCTAGGCATATTCTTGTCCAATTAGGGTTTTTAACGAATCTTGTGCATCCAATAGGTGTGTTTGTGTCATTGGATGATCAATTAGGTCATTTTCGTCCTCCCTATCCTTATTCTTGTCCAATTAGGGTTTTTAACCAATCTTGTGCATCCAATAAGTTGAGTTGTGTCATTGGATTAACATTTAGGTCATTTTCGTCCTCCGTAGGCTTATTCTTGTCCAATTAGGGTTTTTAACCAATCTTGTGCATCCAATAAGTTGAGTTGTGTCATTGGATTAACATTTAGGTCATTTTCGTCCTCCCAAGGCTTATTCTTGTCCAATTAGGGTTTTTAACCAATCTTGTGCATCCAATAACTTTGTTTGTGTCCTTGAATTAATATTTAGGTCATTTTCGTCCTCCCTAGGCTTATTCTTGTCCAATTAGGGTTTTTAACCAATCTTGTGCATCCAATAGGTGTGTTTGTGTCATTGGATGATCAATTAGGTCATTTTCGTCCTCCCTAGGCATATTCTTGTCCAAGTAGGGTTTTTAAGGAATCCTGTGCATCCAATAGGTGTGTTTGTGTCATTGGATGATTAATTAGGTCATTTTCGTCCTCCCTAGGCTTATTCTTGTCCAATTAGGGTTTTTAACCAATCTTGTGCATCCAATAAGTTGAGTTGCTTCATTGGATTAACATTTAGGTCATTTTCGTCCTCCCTAGGCTTATTCTTGTCCAATTAGGGTTTTTAACCAATCTTGTGCATCCAATAAGTTGAGTTGTGTCATTGGATTAACATTTAGGTCATTTTCGTCCTCCCTAGGCTTATTCTTGTCCAATTAGGGTTTTTAACTAATCTTGTGCATCCAATAACTTTGTTTGTGTCCTTGAATTAATATTTAGGTCATTTTCGTCCTCCCTAGGCATATTCTTGTCCAATTAGGGTTTTTAACCAATCTTGTGCTTCCAATAGGTGTGTTTGTGTCATTGGATGATCAATTAGGTCATTTTGGTCCTCCCTAGGCTTATTCTTGTCCAATTAGGGTTTTTAACCAATCCTGTGCATCCAATAGGTGTGTTTGTGTCATTGGATGATCAATTAGGTCATTTTCGTCCTCCTTAGGCTTATTCTTGTCCAATTAGGGTTTTTAACCAATCTTGTGCATCCAATAAGTTTGTTTGTGTCATTGAATTAATATTTTGGTCATTTTCGTCCTCCCTAGGCATATTCTTGTCCAATTAGGGTTTTTAACCAATCTTGTGCATCCAATAGGTGTGTTTGTGGCAATGGATTATCAATTAGGTCATTTTCGTCCTCCCTAGGCTTATTCTTGTCCAATTAGGGTTTTTAACCAATCTTGTGCATCCAATAGGTGTGTTTGTGTCATTGGATGATCAATTAGGTCATTTTCGTCCTCCCTAGGCTTATTCTTGTCCAATTAAAGTTTTTAACCAATCTTGTGCATCCAATAAGTTTGTTTGTTTCATTGAATTAATATTTAGGTCATTTTCGTCCTCCCTAGGCATATTCTTGTCCAATTAGGGTTTTTAACCAATCTTGTGCATCCAATAGGTGTGTTTGTGTCATTGGATGATCAATTAGGTCATTTTCGTCCTCCCTAGGCTTATTCTTGTCCAATTAGGGTTTTTAACCAATCTTGTGCTTCCAATAGGTGTATTTGTGTCATTGGATGATCAATTAGGTCATTCTCGTCCTCCCTAGGCTTATTAATGTCCAATTAGGGTTTTTAACCAATTTTGTGCATCCAATGAGTTTGTTTGTGTCACTGAATTAATATTTAGATCATTTTCGTCCTCCCTAGGCATATTCTTGTCCAATTAGGGTTCTTAACCAATCTTGTGCATCCAATAGGTGTGTTTGTTTCACTGGATGATCAATTAGGTCATTTTCGTCCTCCCTAGGCATATTCTTGTCCAATTAGGGTTTTTAACCAATCTTGTGCATCCAATAGGTGTGTTTGTGTCATTGGATGATCAATTAGGTCATTTTCGTCCTCCCTAGGCTTATTCTTGTCCAATTAGGGTTTTTAACCAATCTTGTGCTTCCAATAGGTGTATTTGTGTCATTGGATGATCAATTAGGTCATTCTCGTCCTCCCTAGGCTTATTAATGTCCAATTAGGGTTTTTAACCAATCTTGTGCATCCAATGAGTTTGTTTGTGTCACTGAATTAATATTTAGATCATTTTCGTCCTCCCTAGGCATATTCTTGTCCAATTAGGGTTTCTAACCAATCTTGTGCGTCCAATAGGTGTGTTTGTGTCATTGGATGATCAATTAGGTCATTTTCGTCCTCCCTAGGCATATTCTTGTCCAATTAGGGTTTTTAACCAATCTTGTGCATCCAATAGGTGTGTTTGTGTCATTGGATGATCAATTAGGTCATTTTCGTCCTCCCTAGGCTTATTCTTGTCCAATTAGGGTTTTTAACCAATCTTGTGCATCCAATACGTTCATTTGTGTCATTGGATTAACATTTTGGTCATTTTCGTCCTCCCTAGGCATATTCTTGCTCATTTAGAGTTTTAGACCAATCTTGTGCATCCAATAGGTGTGTTTGTGTCATTGGATGATCAATTAGGTAATTTTCGTCCTCCCAAAGCTTATTCTTGTCCAATTAGGGTTTTTAACTAATCTTGTGCATCCAATAAGTTCATTTGTGTCATTGGATGATCAATTAGGTCATTTTCGTCCTCCCTAGGCATATTCTTGTCCAATTAGGGTTTTTAACCAATCTTGTGCATCCAATAGGTGTGTTTGTGTCATTGGATGATCAATTAGGTCATTTTCGTCCTCCCTAGGCTTATTCTTGTCCAATTATGGTTTTTAACCAATCTTGTGCATCCAATAGGTGTGTTGGTGTCATTGGATGATCAATAAGGTCATTTTCGTCCTCCCTAGGCATATTCTTGTCCAATTAGGGTTTTTAACCAATCTTGTGCATCCAATAGGTGTGTTTGTGTCATTGGATGATCAATTAGGTCATTTTCGTCCTCCCTAGGCTTATTCTTGTCCAATTAGGGTTTTTAACCAATCTTGTGCATCCAATAAGGTTGTTTGTGTCATTGAATTAATATTTAGGTCATTTTCGTCCTCCCTAGGCATATTCTTGTCCAATTAGGGTTTTTAACCAATCTTGTGCATCCAATAGGTGTGTTTGTGTCATTGGATGATCAATTAGGTCATTTTCGTCCTCCCTAGGCTTATTCTTGTCCAATTAGGGTTTTTAACCAATCTTGTGCATCCAATAGGTGTGTTTGTGTCATTGGATGATCAATTAGGTCATTTTCGTCCTCCCTAGGCATATTCTTGTCCAATTAGGGTTTTTAACGAATCTTGTGCATCCAATAGGTGTGTTTTGTCATTGGATGATCAATTAGGTCATTTTCGTCCTCCCTAGGCATATTCTTGTCCAATTAGGGTTTTTAACGAATCTTGTGCATCCAATAGGTGTGTTTGTGTCATTGGATGATCAATTAATTCATTTTCGTCCTCCCTAGGCTTATTCTTGTCCAATTAGGGTTTTTAACCAATCTTGTGCATCCAATAAGTTGAGTTGTGTCATTGGATTAACATTTAGGTCATTTTCGTCCTCCCTAGGCTTATTCTTGTCCAATTAGGATTTTTAAACAATCTTGTGCATCGAATAACTTTGTTTGTGTCCTTGAATTAAAATTTAGGTCATTTTCGTCCTCCCTAGGCATATTCTTGTCCAATTAGGGTTTTTAACCAATCTTGTGCATCCAATAGGTGTGTTTGTGTCATTGGATGATCAATTAGGTCATTTTCGTCCTCCCTAGGCTTATTCTTGTCCAATTAGGGTTTTTAACCGATCTTGTGCATCCAATAGATGTGTTTGTGTCATTGGATGATCAATTAAGTCATTTTCGTCCTGCCTAGGTATATTCTTGTCCAATTAGAGTTTTTAACCAATCTTGTGGATCCAATAGTTGTGTTTGTGTCATTGGATGATCAATTAGGTCATTGTCGTCCTCCCTTTGCATATTCTTGTCCAATTAGGGTTTTTAACCAATCTTGTGCTTCCAATAGATGTGTTTGTGTCATTGGATGATCAATTAGGTCATTTTCGTCCTCCCTAGGCATATTCTTGTCCAATTAGGGTTTTTAACCAATCTTGTGCATCCAATAGGTGTGTTTGTGTCATTGGATGATCAATTAGGTCATTTTCGTCCTCCCTAGGCTTATTCTTGTCCAATTAGGGTTTTTAACCAATCTTGTGCATCCGATAAGTTTGTTTGTTTCATTGAATTAATATTTAGGTCATTTTCGTCCTCCTTAGGCATATTCTTGTCCAATTAGGGTTTTTAACCAATCTTGTGCATCCAATAGGTGTGTTTGTGTCATTGGATGATCAATTAGGTCATTTTCGTCCTCCCTAGGCTTATTCTTGTCCAATTAGGGTTTTTAACCAATCTTGTGCATCCAACACGTTTGTTTATGTCATTGAATTAATATTTAGGTCATTTTCGTCCTCCCTAGGCATATTCTTGTCCAATTAGGGTTTTTAACCAATCTTGTGCATCCAATAGGTGTGTTTGTGTCATTGGATGATCAATTAGGTCATTTTCGTCCTCCCTAGGCATATTCTTGTCCAATTAGGGTTTTTAACCAATCTTGTGCATCCAATAGGTGTGTTTGTGTCATTGGATGATCAATTAGGTCATTTTCGTCCTCCCTAGGCTTATTCTTGTCCAATTAGGGTTTTTAACCAATCTTGTGCATCCTATAGGTGTGGTTGTGTCATTGGATGATCAATTAGGTCATTTTCGTCCTCCCTATGCTTATTCTTGTCCAACTAGGGTTTTTAACCAATCTTGTGCATCCAATAAGTTTGTTTGTGTCATTGAATTAATATTTAGGTGACTTTCGTCCTCCCTAGGCATATTCTTGTCCAATTAGGGTTTTTAACCAATCTTGTGCATCCAATAGGTGTGTTTGTGTCATTGGATGATCAATTAGGTCATTTTCGTCCTCCCTAGGCATATTCTTGTCCAATTAGGGTTTTTAACCAATCTTGTGCATCCAATAGGTGTGTGTGTCATTGGATGATCAATTAGGTCATTTTCGTCCTCCCTAGGCTTATTCTTGTCCAATTAGGGTTTTTAACCAATCTTGTGCATCCAATAAGTTCATTTGTGTCATTGGATTAACATTTAGGTCATTTTCGTCCTCCCTAGGCATATTCTTGTCCAACTAGAGTTTTAGACAAATCTTGTGCATCCAATAGGTGTGTTTGTGTCATTGGATGATCAATTAGGTTATTTTCGTCCTCCCTAGGCTTATTCTTGTCCAATTAGGGTTTTTAACTAATCTTGTGCATCCAATAAGTTCATTTGTGTCATTGGATGATCAATTAGGTCATTTTCGTCCTCCCTAGGCATATTCTTGTCCAATTAGGGTTTTTAACCAATCTTGTGCATCCAATAGGTGTGTTTGTGTCATTGGATGATCAATTAGGTCATTTTCGTCCTCCCTAGGCATATACTTGTCCAATTAGGGTTTTTAACCAATCTTGTGCATCCAATAGGTGTGTTTATGTCATTGGATGATCAATTAGGTAATTTTCGTCCTCCCTAGGCATATTCTTGTCCAATTAGGGTTTTTAACCAATCTTGTGAATCCAATAGGTGTGTTTGTGGCAATGGATGATCAATTAGGTCATTTTCGTCCTCCCTAGGCATATTTTTGTCCAATTAGGGTTTTTAACCAATCTTGTGTATCCAATAAGTTGAGTTGTGTCATTGGGTTAACATTTTGGTCATTTTTGTCCTCCCTAGGCTTATTCTTGTCCAATTAGGGTTTTTAACCGATCTTGTGCATCCAATAGGTGTGTTTGTGTCATTGGATGATCAATTAGGTCATTTTCGTCCTCCCTAGGCATATTCTTGTCCAATTAGGGTTTTTAACCAATCTTGTGCATCCAATAGGTGTGTTTGTGTCATTGGATGATCAATTAGGTCATTTTCGTCCTCCCTAGGCTTATTCTTGTCCAATTACGGTTTTTAACCAATCTTGTGCATCCAATAGGTGTGTTTGTGTCATTGGATGACCAATTAGGTCATTTTCGTTCTCCCTAGGCATATTCTTGTCCAATTAGAGTTTTAGACCAATCTTGTGCATCCAATAGGTGTGTTTGTGTCATTGGATGATCAATTAGGTTATTTTCGTCCTCCCTAGGCTTATTCTTGTCCAATTAGGGTTTTTAACCAATCTTGTGCATCCAATAGGTGTGTTTGTGTCATTGGATGATCAATTAGGTCATTTTCGTCCTCCAGGCTTATTCTTGTCCAATTAGGGTTTTTAACCAATCTTGTGCATCCAATAAGTTGAGTTGTGTCATTGGATTAACATTTAGGTCATTTTCGTCCTCCCTAGGCTTATTCTTGTCCAGTTAGGCTTTTTAACCAATCTTGTGCATCCAATAAGTTCATTTGTGTCATTGGATTAACATTTAGGTCATTTTCGTCCTCCCTAGGCATATTCTTGTCCAATTAGAGTTTTAGACCAATCTTGTGCATCCAATAGGTGTGTTTGTGTCATTGGAGGATCAATTAGGTTATTTTCGTCCTCCCTAGGCTTATTCTTGTCCAATTAGGGTTTTTAACCAATCTTGTGCATCCAATAGGTGTGTTTGTGTCATTGGATGATCAATTAGGTCATTTTCGTCCTCCTTAGGCTTATTCTTGTCCAATTAGGATTTTTAACCAATCTTGTTCATCCGATAAGTTTGTTTGTGTCATTGAATTAATATTTAGGTCATTTTCGTCCTCCCTAGGCATATTCTTGTCCAATTAGGGTTTTTAACCAATCTTGTGCATCCAATAGGTGTGTTTGTGTCATTGGATGATCAATTAGGTCATTTACGTCCTCCCTAGGCTTATTCTTGTCCAATTAGGGTTTTTAACCAATCTTGTGCATCCAATAACTTTGTTTATGTCATTGAATTAATATTTAGGTCATTTTCGTCCTCCCTAGGCATATTCTTGTCCAATTAGGGTTTTTAACCAATCTTGTGCATCCAATAGGTGTGTTTGTGTCATTGGATGATCAATTAGGTCATTTTCGTCCTCCCTAGGCTTATTCTTGTCCAATTAGGGTTTTTAACCAATCTTGTGCATCTAATAGGTGTGTTTGTGTCATTGGATGATCAATTAGGTCATTTTCGTCCTCCCAAAGCTTATTCTTGTCCAATTAGGGTTTTTAACCAATGTTGTGCATCCGATAAGTTTGTTTGTGTCATTGAATTAATATTTAGGTCATTTTCGTCCTCCCTAGGCATATTCTTGTCCAATTAGGGTTTTTAACCAATCTTGTGCATCCAATAGGTGTGTTTGTGTCATTGGATGATCAATTAGGTCATTTTCGTCCTCCCTAGGCATATTCTTGTCCAATTAGAGTTTTTAACCAATCTTGTGCATCCAATAGGTGTGTTTGTGTCATTGGATGATCAATTAGGTCATTTTCGTCCTCCCTAGGCTTATTCTTGTCCAATTAGAGTTTTTAACCAATCTTGTGGATCCAATAGGTGTGTTGTGTCATTGGATGATCTATTAGGTCATTTTGGTCCTCCCTAGGCTTATTTTTGCCCAATTAGGGTTTTTAACCAATCTTGTGTATCCAATAAGTTGAGTTGTGTCATTGGATTAACATTTAGGTCATTTTCGTCCTCCCTAGGCTTATTCTTGTCCAATTAGGGTTTTTAACCAATCTTGTGCATCCAATAAGTTTGTTTGTGTCATTGAATGATCAATTAGGTAATTTACGTCCTCCCTAGGCATATTCTTGTCCAATTAGGGTTTTTAACCAATCTTGTGCATCCAATAGGTGTGTTTGTGTCATTGGATGATCAATTAGGTCATTTTCGTCCTCCCTAGGCTTATTCTTGTCCAATTAGGGTTTTTAACCAATCTTGTGCATCCAATAAGTTTGTTTGTTTCATTGAATTAATATTTAGGTCATTTTCGTCCTCCTTAGGCATATTCTTGTCCATTTAGGGTTTTTAACCAATCTTGTGCATCCAATAGGTGTGTATGTGTCATTGGATGATCAATTAGGTCATTTTCGTCCTCCCTAGGCTTATTCTTGTCCAATTAGGGTTTTTAACCAATCTTGTGCATCCAATAAGTTGAGTTGTGTCATTGGATTAACATTTAGGTCATTTTCGTCCTCCCTAGGCTTATTCTTGTCCAATTAGGGTTTTTAACCAATCTTGTGCATCCAATAACTTTGTTTGTGTCCTTGAATTAATATTTAGGTCATTTTCGTCATCCCTAGGCATATTCTTGTCAAATTAGGGTTTTTAACCAATCTTGTGCATCCAATAGGTGTGTCTGTGTCATTGGATGATCAATTAGGTCATTTTCGTCCTCCCTAGGCATATTCTTGTCCAATTAGGGTTTTTAACCAATCTTGTGCATCCAATAGGTGTGTTTGTGTCATTGGATGATCAATTAGGTCATTTTCGTCCTCCCTAGGCTTATTCTTGTCCAATTAGGGTTTTTAACCAATCTTGTGCATCCAATAAGTTGAGTTGTGTCATTGGATTAACATTTAGGTCATTTTCGTCCTCCCTAGGCTTATTCTTGTCCAATTAGGGTTTTTAACCAATCTTGTGCAACCAATAACTTTGTTTGTGTCCTTGAATTAATATTTAGGTCATTTTCTTCCTCCCTATGCATATTCTTGTCCAATTAGGGTTTTTAACCAATCTTTTGCGTCCAATAGGTGTGTCTGTGTCATTGGATGATCAATTAGGTCATTTTCGTCCTCCCTAGGCATATTCTTGTCCAATTAGGGTTTTTAACCAATCTTGTGCATCCAATAGGTGTGTTTGTGTCATTGGATGATCAATTAGGTCATTTTCGTCCTCCCTAGGCTTATTCTTGTCCAATTACGGTTTTTAACCAATCTTGTGCATCCAATAAGTTGAGTTGTGTCATTGGATTAACATTTAGGTCATTTTCGCCTCCCTAGGCTTATTCTTGTCCAATTAGGGTTTTTAACCAATCTTGTGCATCCAATAACTTTGTTTGTGTCCTTGAATTAATATTTAGGTCATTTTCGTCCTCCCTAGGCATATTCTTGTCCAATTAGGGTTTTTAACCAATCTTGTGGTTCCAATAGGTGTGTTTGTGTCATTGGAAGATCAATTAGGTCATTTTGGTCCTCCCTAGGCTTATTCTTGTCCAATTATGGTTTTTAACCTATCTTGTGCATCCAATAGGGGTGTTTGTGTCATTGGATGATCAATTAGGTCATTTTCGTCCTCCCTAGGCATATTCTTGTCCAATTAGGGTTTTTAACCAATCTTGTGCATCCAATAGGTGTGTTAGTGTCATTGGATGATCAATTTGGTCATTTTCATCCTCCCTAGGCATATTCTTGTCCAATTAGGGTTTTTAACCAATCTTGTGCATCCAATAGGTGTGTTTGTGTCATTGGATGATCAATTAGGTCATTTTCTTCCTCCCTAGGCTTATTCTTGTCCAATTAGGGTTTTTAACCAATCTTGTGCATCCAATAGGTGTGTTTGTGTCATTGGATGATCAATTAGGTCATTTTCGTCCTCCCTAGGCTTATTCTTGTCCAATTAGGGTTTTAAACCAATGTTGTGCATCCAATAAGTTCGTTTGTGTCATTAAATTAACATTTAGGTCATTTTCGTCCTCCCTAGGCTTATTCTTGTCCAATTAGGGTTTTTAACCAATCTTGTGCATCCAATAGGTGTGTTTGTGTCATTGGATGATCAATTAGGTCATTTTCATCCTCCGTAGACTTATTCTTGTCCAATTAGGGTTTTTTTTACCAGTCTTGTGCATCCAATAGGTGTGTTTGTGTCATTGGATGATCAATTAGGTCATTTTCGTCCTCCCTAGGCTTATTCTTGTGCAATTACGGTTTTTAACCAATCTTGTGCATCCAATAAGTTTGTTTGTGTCATTGAATTAATATTTTGGTCATTTTCGTCCTCCCTAGGCATATTCTTGTCCAATTAGGGTTTTTAACCAATCTTGTGCATCCAATAGGTGTGTTTGTGGCAATGGATTATCAATTAGGTCATTTTCGTCCTCCCTAGGCTTATTCTTGTCCAATTAGGGTTTTTAACCAATCTTGTGCATCCAATAGGTGTGTTTGTGTCATTGGATGATCAATTAGGTCATTTTCGTCCTCCCTAGGCTTATTCTTGTCCAATTAGGGTCTTTAACCAATCTTGTGCATCCAAAAAGTTTGTTTGTTTCATTGAATTAATATTTAGGTCATTTTCGTCCTCCCTAGGCATATTCTTGTCCAATTAGGGTTTTTAACCAATCTTGTGCATCCAATAGGTGTGTTTGTGTCATTGGATGATCAATTAGGTCATTTTCGTCCTCCCTAGGCATATTCTTGTCCAATTAGGGTTTTTAACGAATCTTGTGCATCCAATAGGTGTGTTTGTGTCATTGGATGATCAATTAGGTCATTTTCGTCCTCCCTAGGCTTATTCTTGTCCAATTAGGGTTTTTAACCAATCTTGTGCATCCAATATGTTGAGTTGTGTCATTGGATTAACATTTAGGTCATTTTCGTCCTCCCTAGGCTTATTCTTGTCCAATTAGGGTTTTTAACCAATCTTGTGCATCCAATAAGTTCATTTGTGTCATTGGATTTACATTTAGGTCATTTTTGTCCTCCCAGGGCATATTCTTGTCCAATTAGGGTTTTTAACCAATCTTGTGCATCCAATAGGTGTGTTTGTGTCATTGGATGATCAATTAGGTCATTTTCGTCCTCCCTAGGCTTATTCTTGTCCAATTAGGGTTTTTAACCAATCTAGTGCATCCAATAAGTTCATTTGTGTCATTGGATTTACATTCAGGTCATTTTCGTCCTCCCTAAGCATATTCTTGTCCAATTAGGGTTTTTAACCAATCTTGTGGATCCAATAGGTGTGTTTGTGTCATTCGATGATCAATTAGGTCATTTTCGACCTCCCTAGGCTTATTCTTGTCCAATTAGGGTTTTTAACAAATCTTGTGCATCCAATAACTTTGTTTGTGTCATTGAATTAATATTTAGGTCATTTTCGTCCTCCCTAGGCATATTCTTGTCCAATTAGGGTTTTTAACCAATCTTGTGCATCCAATAGGTGTGTTTGTGTCATTGGATGATCAATTAGGTCATTTTCGTCCTCCCTAGGCTTATTCTTGTCCAATTAGGGTTTTTAACCAATCTTGTGCATCCAATTGGTGTGTTTGTGTCATTGGATGATCAATTAGGTTATTTTCGTCCTTCCTAGGCTTATTCTTGTCCAATTAGGGTTTTTAACCAATCTTGTGCATCCAATAAGTTGAGTTGTGTCATTGGATTAACATTTAGGTCATTTTCGTCCTCCCTAGGCTTATTCTTGTCCAATTAGGGTTTTTAACCAATCTTGTGCATCCAATAGGTGTGTTTGTGTCATTGGATGATCAATTAGGTCATTTTCGTCCTCCCTAGGCTTATTCTTGTCCAATTAGGGTTTTTAACCAATCTTGTGCATCCAATAGGCGTGTTTTTGTCATTGGATGATTAATTAGGTCATTTTCGTCCTCCCTAGGCTTTTTCTTATCCAATTAGGGTTTTTAACCATTCTTGTGCATCCAATAAGTTCATTTATGTCATTGGATTAACATTTAGCTCATTTTCGTCCTCCCTAGGCATATTCTTGTCCAATTAGGGTTTTTAACCAATCTTGTGCAACCAATAGGTGTGTTTGTGTCATTGGATGATCAATTAGGTTATTTTCGTCCTCCCTAGGCATATTCTTGTCCAATTAGGGTTTTTAACCAATCTTGTGCATCCAATAGGTGTGTTTGTGTCATTGGATGATCAATTAGGTCATTTTCGTCCTCCCTAGGCATATTCTTGTCCAATTAGGGTTCTTAACCAATCTTGTGCATCCAATTGGTGTGTTTGTGGCAATGGATGATCAATTAGGTCATTTTCGTCCTCCCTAGGCTTATTCTTGTCCAATTAAGGTTTTTAACCAATCTTGTGCATCCAATTTGTTTGTGTCTTTGAATTAATATTTAGGTCATTTTCGTCCTCCCTAGACATATTCTTGTCCAATTAGGGTTTTTAACCAATCTTGTGCATCCAATAGGTGTGTTTGTGTCATTCGATGATCAATTAGGTCATTTTCGTCCTCCCTAGGCTTATTCTTGTCCAATTAGGGTTTTTAACAAATCTTGTGCATCCAATAAGTTCATTTGTGTCATTGGATGATCAATTAGGTCATTTTCATCCTCCCTAGGCTTATTCTTGTCCAATTAGGGTTTTTAACCAATCTTGTGCATCCAATAGGTGTGTTTGTGTCATTGGATGATCAATTAGGTCATTTTCGTCCTCCCTAGGCTTATTCTTGTCCAATTAGGGTTTTTAACCAATCTTGTGCATCCAATAGGTGTGTTTGTGTCATTGGATGATCAATTAGGTCATCTTCGTCCTACCTAGACTTATTCTTGTCAAATTAGGGTTTTTAATCAATCTTGTGCATCCAATAACTTTGTTTGTGTCATTGAATTAATATTTAGGTCATTTTCGTCCTCCCTAGGCATATTCTTGTCCAATTAGGGTTTTTAACCAATCTTGTGCATCCAATAGGTGTGTTTGTGTCATTGGATGATCAATTAGGTCATTTTCGTCCTCCCTTGCCTTATTCTTGTCCAATTAGGGTTTTTAACCAATCTTGTGCATCCAATAACTTTGTTTGTGTCATTGAATTAATATTTAGGTCATTTTCGTCCTCCCTAGGCATATTCTTGTCCAATTAGGGTTTTTAACCAATCTTGTGCATCCAATAGGTGTGTTTGTGTCATTGGATGATCAATTAGGTCATTTTCGTCCTCCCTAGGCATATTCTTGTCCAATTAGGGTTTTTAACCAATCTTGTGCATCCAATAGGTGTGTTTGTGTCATTGGATGATCAATTAGGTCATTTTCGTCCTCCCTAGGCATATTCTTGTCCAATTAGGGTTTTTAACCAATCTTGTGCATCCAATAAGTTCATTGGTGTCATTGGATGATCAATTAGGTCATTTTCGTCCTCACTAGGCATATTCTTGTCCAACTAGGGTTTTAAACCAATCTTGTGCATCTAATAGGTGTGTTTGTGTCATTGGATGATCAATTAGGTCGTTTTCGTCCTCCCTAGGCCTATTCTTGTCCAATTAGGGTTTTTAACCAATCTTGTGCATCCAATAGGTGTGCTTGTGTCATTGGATGATCAATTAGGTCATTTTCGTCCTCCCTAGGCTTATTCTTGTCCAATTAGGGTTTTTAACCAATCTTGTGCATCCAATAACTTTGTTTGTGTCATTGAATTAATATTTAGGTCATTTTCGTCCTCCATAGGCATATTCTTGTCCAACTTGGGTTTTTAACCAATCTTGTGCATCCAATAGGTGTGTTTGTGTCATTGGATGATCAATTAGGTCATTTTCGTCCTCCATAGGCTTATTCTTGTCCAATTAGGGTTTTTAACCAATCTTGTGCATCCAATAAGTTCATTTGTGTTATTGGATTAACATTTAGGTCATTTTCGTCTTCCCTAGGCATATTCTTGTCCAATTAGGGTTTTTAACCAATCTTGTGCATCCAACAAGTTGAGTTGTGTCATTGGATTCACATTTAGGTCATTTTCGACCTCCCTTGGCTTATTCTTGTACAATTAGGGTTTTTAACCAATCTTGTGCATCCAATAGGTGTGTTTGTGTCATTGGATGATCAATTAGGTCATTTTCGTCCTCCCTAGGCATATTCTTGTCCAACTAGGGTTTTTAACCAATCTTGTGCATCCAATAGGTGTGTTTGTGTCTTTGGATGATCAATTAGGTCATTTTCGTCCTCCCTAGGCTTATTCTTGTCCAATTAGGGTTTTTAACCAATCTTGTGCATCCAATAGGTGTGTTTGTGTCATTGGATGATCAATTAGGTCATTTTCGTCCTCCCTAGGCTTATTCTTGTCCAATTAGGGTTTTTAACCAATCTTGTGCATCCAATAGGTGTGTTTGTGTCATTGGATTAACATTTAGTTCATTTTCGTCCTCCCTAGGCTTATTCTTGTCCAATTAGGATTTTGAACCAATCTTGTGCGTCCAATAAGTTTGTTTGTGTCATTGAATTAATATTTAGGTCATTTTCGTCCTCCCTAGGCATATTCTTGTCCAATTAGGGCTTTTAACCAATCTTGTGCATCCAATAAGTTCATTTGTGTCATTGGATGATCAATTAGGTCATTTTCGTCCTCCCTAGGCTTATTCTTGTCCAATTAGGGTTTTTAACCAATCTTGTGCATCCAATAGGTGTGTTTGTGTCATTGGATGATCAATTAGGTCATTTTCGTCCTCCCTAGGCTTATTCTTGTCCAATTAGGGTTTTTAACCAATCTTGTGCATCCAATAGGTGTGTTTGTGTCATTGGATGATCGATTAGGTCATTTTCGTCCTCCCTTGACTTATTCTTGTCAAATTAGGGTTTTTAACCAATCTTGTGCATCCAATAACTTTGTTTGTGTCATTGAATTAATATTTAGGTCATTTTCGTCCTCCCTAGGCATATTCTTTTCCAATTAGGGTTTTTAGCCAATCTTGTGCATCCAATAGGTGTGTTTGTGTCATTGGATGATCAATTAGGTCATTTTCCTCCTCCCTAGGCATATTCTTGTCCAATTAGGGTTTTTAACCAATCTTGTGCATCCAATAGGTGTGTTTGTGTCATTGGATGATCAATTAGGTCATTTTCGTCCTCCCTAGGCTTATTCTTGTCCAATTAGGGTTTTTAACCAATCTTGTGCATCCAATAAGTTCATTAGTGTCATTGGATGATCAATTAGGTCATTTTCGTCCTCCCTAGGCATGTTCTTGTCCAACTATGGTTTTTAACCAATCTTGTGCATACAATAAGTTGAGTTGGTCATTGGATTAACATTTAGGTCATTTTCGTTCTCCCTAGGCTTATTCTTGTCCAACTAGGGTATTTAACCAATCTTGTGCATCCAATAGGTGTGTTTGTGTCATTGGATGATCAATTAGGTCATTTTCATCCTTTCTATGCTTATTCTTGTCCAATTAGGATTTTTAACGAATCTTGTGCATCCAATAAGTTCATTTGTGTCATTGGATGATCAATTAGGTCATTTTCGTCCTCCCTAGGCATATTCTTATCCAATTAGGGTTTTTAACCAATCTTGTGCATCCAATAGGTGTGTTTGTGTCATTGGATGATCAATTAGGTCATTTTCGTCCTTTCTATGCTTATTCTTGTCCAATTAGGGTTTTTAACCAATCTTGTGCATCCAATAAGTTCATTTGTGTCATTGGATGATCAATTAGATCATTTTCGTCCTCCCTAGGCATATTTTGTCCAACTAGGGTTTTTAACCAATCTTGTGCTTCCAATAGGTGTGTTTGTGTCATTGGATGATCAATTAGGTCATTTTCGTCCTCCCTAGGCTTATTCTTGTCCAATTAGGGTTTTTAACAAATCTTGTGCATCCAATAAGTTTGTTTATGTCATTGAATTAATATTTAGGTCATTTTCGTCCTCCCTAGGCATATTGTTGTCCAATTAGGGTTTTTAACCTATCTTGTGCATCCAATAGGTGTGTTTGTGTCATTGAATGATCAATTAGGTCATTTTCGTCCTCCATAGGCATATTCTTGTCCAATTAGGGTTTTTAACCAATTTTGTGCATCCAATAAGTTTGTTTATGTCATTGAATTAATATTTAGGTCATTTTCGTCCTCCCTAGGCATATTCTTGTCCAATTAGGGTTTTTAACCAATCTTGTGCATCCAATAGGTGTGTTTGTGTCATTGGATGATCAATTAGGTCATTTTCGTCCTCCCTAGGCTTATTCGTGTCCAATTATGGTTTTTAACCAATCTTGTGCATCCAATAGGTGTGTTTGTGTCATTGGATGATCAATTAGGTCATTTTCGTCCTCCCTAGGCTTATTCTTGTCCAATTAGGGTTTTTAACCAATCTTGTGCATCCAATAAGTTTGTTTATGTCATTGAATTAATATTTAGGTCATTTTCGTCCTCCCTAGGCATATTCTTTTCCATTTAGGGTTTTTAACCAATCTTGTGCATCCAATAGGTGTGTTTGTGTCATTGGATGATCAATTAGGTCATTTTCGTCCTCCCTAGGCTTATTCTTGTCCAATTAGGGTTTTTAACCAATCTTGTGCATCCAATAAGTTGAGTTGTGTGATTGGATTAACATTTAGGTCATTTTCGTCCTTCCTAGGCTTATTCTTGTCCAATTAGGGTTTTTAACCAATCTTGTGCATCCAATAGGTGTGTTTGTGTCATTGGATGATCAATTAGGTCATTTTCGTCCTCCCTAGGCCTATTCTTGTCCAATTAGGGTTTTTAACCAATCTTGTGCATCTAATAAGTTCATTTGTGTCATTGGATGATCAATTAGGTCATTTTCGACCTCCCTACGCATGTTCTTGTCCAACTAGGGTTTTTAACCAATCTTGTGCATCCAATAGGTGTGTTTGTGTCATTGGATGATCAATTAGGTCATTTTCGTCCTCCCTAGGCTTATTCTTGTCCAATTAGGGTTTTTAACCAATCTTGTGCATCCAATCAGTTTGTTTGTTTCATTGAATTAATATTTAGGTCATTTTCGTCCTCCCTAGGCATATTCTTGTCCAATTAGGGTTTTTAACCAATCTTGTGCATCCAATAGGTGTGTTTGTGTCATTGGATGATCAATTAAGTCATTTTCGTCCTCCATAGGCATATTCTTGTCCAATTAGGGTTTTTAACCAATCTTGTGCTTCCAATAGGTGTGTTTCTGTCATTGGATGATCAATTAGGTCATTTTCGTCCTCCCTAGACTTATTCTTGTCCAATTAGGGTTTTTAACCAATCTTGTGCATCCAATAAGTTTGTTTATGTCATTGAATTAATATTTAGGTCATTTTCGTCCTCCCTAGGCATATTCTTGTCCAATTAGGGTTTTTAACCAATCTTGTGCATCCAATAGGTGTGTTTGTGTCATTGGATGATCAATTAGGTCATTTTCGTCCTCCCTAGGCTTATTCTTGTCCAATTAGGGTTTTTAACCAATCTTGTGCATCCAATAACTTTGTTTGTGTCATTGAATTAATATTTAGGTCATTTTCGTCCTCCCTAGGCATCATCTTGTCCAATTAGGATTTTTAACCAATCTTTTGCATCCAATAGGTGTGTTTGTGTCATTGGATGATCAATTAGGTCATTTTCGTCCTCCCTAGGTTTATTCTTGTCCAATTAGGGTTTTTAACCAATCTTGTGCATCCAATAGGTGTGTTTGTGTCATTGGATGATCAATTAGGTCATTTTCGTCCTCCGTAGGCTTATTCTTGTCCAATTAGGGTTTTTAACCAATCTTGTGATCCAATAAGTTTGTTTGTGTCGTTGAATTAATATTTAGGTCATTTTCGTCCTCCCAAGGCATATTCTTGTCCAATTAGGGTTTTTAACCAATCTTGTGCATCCAATAAGTTCATTTGTGTCATTGGATGATCAATTAGGTCATTTTCGTCCTCCCTAGGCATATTCTTGTCCAACTAGGGTTTTTAACCACTCTTGTGCATCCAATACGTGTGTTTGTGTCATTGGATGATCAATTAGGTCATTTTCGTCCTCCCTAGGCTTATTCTTGTCCAATTAGGGTTTTTAACCAATCTTGTGCATCCAATAAGTTTGTTTGTGTCATTGAATTAATATTTAGGTCATTTTCGTCCTCCCTAGGCTTATTCTTGTCCAATTAGGGTTTTTAACCAATCTTGTGCATCCAATAAGTTGAGTTGTGCCATTGGATTAACATTTAGGTCATATTCGTCCTCCCTAGGCATATTCTTGTCCAATTAGGGTTTTTAACCAATCTTGTGCATCCAATAGGTGTGTTTGTGTCATTGGAAGATCAATTAGGTCATTTTCGTCCTCCCTAGGCATATTCTTGTCCAATTAGGGTTTTTAACCAATCTTGTGCATCCAATAGGTGTGTTTGTGTCATTGGATGATCAATTAGGTCATTTTCGTCCTCCCTAGGCTTATTCTTGTCCAATTAGGGTTTTTAACCAATCTTGTGCATCCAATAAGTTCATTAGTGTCATTGGATGATCAATTTGGTTATTTTCGTCCTCCCTAGGCATATTCTTGTCCAATTAGGGTTTTTCACCAATCTTGTGCATCCAATAAGTTCATTTGTGTTATTGGATTAACATTAGGTCATATTCGTCCTCCCTAGGCGTATTCTTGTCCAATTAGGGTTTTTAAGCAATCTTGTGCATCCAATAGGTGTGTTTGTGTCACTGGATGATCAATTAGGTCATTTTCGTCCTCCCTAGGCATATTCTTGTCCAATTAGGGTTTTTAACCAATCTTGTGCATCCAATAGGTGTGTTTGTGTCATTGGATGATCAATTAGGTCATTTTCGTCCTCCCTAGGCTTATTCTTGTCCAATTAGGGTTTTTAACCGATCTTCTGCATCCAATAGGTGTGTTTGTGTCTGGATGATCAATTAGGTCATTTTCGTCCTGCCTAGGCATATTCTTGTCCAATTAGGGTTTTTAACCAATTTTGTGCATCTAATAGGTGTGTTTGTGTCATTGGATGATCAATTAGGTCATTTTCGTCCTCCCTAGGCATATTCTTGTCCAATTAGGTTTTTAACCAATCTTGTGCTGCCAAAGGTGTGTTTGTGTCATTGGATGATCAATTAGGTCATTTTCGTCCTCCCTAGGCATATTCTTGTCCAATTAGGGTTTTTAACCAATCTTGTGCATCCAATAGGTGTGTTTGTGTCATTGGATGATCAATTAGGTCATTTTCGTCCTCCCTAGGCATATTCTTGTCCAATTAGGGTTTTTAACCAATCTTGTGCATCCAATAGGTGTGTTTGTGTCATTGGATGATCAATTAGGTCATTTTCGTCCTCCCTAGGCTTATTCTTGTCCAATTAGGGTTTTTAACCAATCTTGTGCATCCAATAAGTTCATTTGTGTCATTGGATTAACATTTAGATCATTTTCGTCCTGCCTAGGCATATTCTTGTCCAATTAGGGTTTTTAACCAATCTTGTGCATCCAATAGGTGTGTTTGTGTCATTGGATGATCAATTAGGTTATTTTCGTCCTCCCTAGGCTTATTCTTGTCCAATTAGGGTTTTTAACCAATCTTGTGCATCCAATAGGTGTGTTTGTGTCATTGGATGACCAATTAGGTCATTTTCGTCCTCCCTAGGCATATTCTTGTCCAATTAGGGTTTTTAACCAATCTTGTGCATCCAATAGGTGTGTTTGTGTCATTGGATGATCAATTAGGTCATTTTCGTCCTCCCTAGGCTTATTCTTGTCCAATTAGGGTTTTTAACCAATCTTGTGCATCCAATAAGTTCATTAGTGTCATTGGATGATCAATTAGGTCATTTTCGTCCTCCCTAGGCATGTTCTTGTCCAACTAGGGTTTTTAACCAATTTTGTGCATCCAATAGGTGTGTTTGTGTCATTGGATGATCAATTAGGTCATTTTCGTCCCCGCTAGGCTTATTCTTGTCCAATTAGGGTTTTTAACCAATCTTGTGCATCCAATAAGTTCATTAGTGTCATTGGATGATCAATTAGGTGATTTTCGTCCTCCCTAGGCATGTTCTTGTCCAACTAGGGTTTTTAACCAATCTTGTGCATCCAATAGGTGTGTTTGTGTCATTGGATGATCAATTAGGTCATTTTCGTCCTCCCTAGGCTTATTCTTGTCCAATTAGGGTTTTTAACCAATCTTGTGCATCCAATAAGTTTGTTTGTGTCATTGAATTAATATTTAGGTCATTTTCGTCCTCCCTAGGCATATTCTTGTCCAATTAGGGTTTTTAACAAAACTTGTGCATCCAATAGGTGTGTTTGTGTCATTGGATGATCAATTAGGTCATTTTTGTCCTCCCTAGGCTTATTCTTGTCCAAATAGGGTTTATAACCAATCTTGTGCATCCAATAAGTTGAGTTGTGACATTGGATTAACATTTAGGTCATTTTCGTTGTCCCTTGGCTTATTCTTGTCCAAATAGGGTTTTTAACCAATCTTGTGCATCCAATAAGTTCATTTGTGTCATTGGATTAACATTTAGGTCATATCCGTCCTCCCTAGGCATATTCTTGTCCAATTAGGGTTTTTAACCAATCTTGTGCATCCAATAGGTGTGTTTGTGTCAGTGGATGATCAATTACGTCATTTTCGTTCTCCCTAGGCTTATTCTTGTCCAATTAGGGTTTTTAACCAATCTTGTGCATCCAATAAGTTCATTTGTGTTATTGGATTAACATTTAGGTCATATTCGTCCTCCCTAGGCATATTCTTGTCCAATTAGGGTTTTTAACCAATCTTGTGCATCCAATAGGTGTGTTTGTGTCACTGGATGATCAATTAGGTCATTTTCATCCTCCCTATGCATATTCTTGTCCAATTAGGGTTTTTAACCAATCTTGTGCATCCAATAGGTGTGTTTGTGTCATTGGATGATCAATTAGGTCATTTTCGTCCTCCCTAGGCTTATTCTTGTCCAATTAGGGTTTTTAACCAATCTTGTGCATCCAATAAGTTCATTAGTGTCATTGGATGATCAATTAGGTCATTTTCGTCCTCCCTAGGCTTATTCTTGTCCAATTAGGGTTTCTAACCAATCTTGTGCATCCAATAAGTTCATTTCTGTCATTGGATTAACATTTAGGTCATATCCGTCCTCCCTAGGCATATTCTTGTCCAATTAGGGTTTTTAACGAATCTTGTGCATCCAATAGGTGTGTTTGTGTCAGTGGATGATCAATTACGTCATTTTCGTTCTCCCTAGGCTTATTCTTGTCCAATTAGGGTTTTTAACCAATCTTGTGCATCCAATAAGTTCATTTGTGTTATTGGATTAACATTTAGGTCATATTCGTCATCCCTAGGCATATTCTTGTCCAATTAGGGTTTTTAACCAATCTTGTGCATCCCATAGGTGTGTTTGTGTCATTGGATGATCAATTAGGTCATTTTCGTCCTCCCTAGGCATATTCTTGTCCAATTAGGGTTTTTAACCAATCTTGTGCATCCAATAGGTGTGTTTGTGTCATTGGATGATCAATTAGGTCATTTTCGTCCTCCCTAGGCTTATTCTTGTCCAATTAGGGTTTTTAACCAATCTTGTGCATCCAATAAGTTTGTTTGTGTCATTGAATTAATATTTAGGTCATTTTCGTCCTCCCTATGCATATTCTTGTTCAATTAGGGTTTTTAACCAATCTTGTGCATCCAATAGGTGTGTTTGTGTCATTGGATGATCAATTAGGTCATTTTCGTCCTCCCTAGGCTTATTCTTGTCCAATTAGGGTTTTTAACCAATCTTGTGCATCCAATAAGTTCATTTGTGTCATTGGATGATCAATAAGGTCATTTTCGTCCTCCCTAGGCTTATTCTTGTCCAATTAGGGTTTTTAACCAATCTTGTGCATCCAATAAGTTTGTTTGTTTCATTGAATTAATATTTAGGTCATTTTCGTCCTCCCTAGGCATATTCTTGTCCAATTAGCGTTTTTAACCAATCTTGTGCATCCAATAGGTGTGTTTGTGTCAATGGATGATCAATTAGGTCATTTTCGTCCTCCCTAGGCATATTCTTGTCCAATTAGGGTTTTAAACGAATCTTGTGCATCCAATAGGTTTGTTTGTGTCATTGGATGATCAATTAGGTCATTTTCGTCCTCCCTAGGCTTATTCTTGTCCAATTAGAGTTTTTAACCAATCTTGTGAATCCAATAGGTGTGTTTGTGTCATTGGATGATCAATTAGGTCATTTTCGTCCTCCCTAGGCATATTCTTGTCCAATTAGGGTTTTTAACGAATCTTGTGCATCCAATAGGTGTGTTTGTGTCATTGGATGATCAATTAGGTCATTTTCGTCCTCCCTAGGCTTATTCTTGTCCAATTAGGGTTTTTAACCAATCTTGTGCATCCAATAAGTTGAGTTGTGTAATTGGATTAACATTTACGTCATTTTCGTCCTCCCTAGGGTTATTCTTGTCCAATTAGGGTTTTTAACCAATCTTGTGCATCCAATAACTTTGTTTGTGTCCTTGAATTAATATTTAGGTCATTTTCGTCCTCCCTAGGCATATTCTTGTCCAATTAGGGTTTTTAACCAATCTTGTGCATCCAATAGGTGTGTTTGTGTCATTGGATGATCAATTAGGTCATTTTCGTCCTCCCTAGGCATATTCTTGTCCAATTAGGGTTTTTAACGAATCTTGTGCATCCAATAGGTGTGTTTGTGTCATTGGATGATCAATTAGGTCATTTTTGTAGTCCCTAGGCTTATTCTTGTCCAATTAGGGTTTTTAACCAATCTTGTGCATCCAATAAGTTGAGTTGTGTCATTGGATTAACATTTAGGTCATTTTCGACCTCCCTAGGCTTATTCTTGTCCTATTAGGGTTTTTAACCAATCTTGTGCATCCAATAAGTTGAGTTGTGTCATTGGATTAACATTTAGGTCATTTTCGTCCTCCCTAGGCTTATTCTTGTCCAATTAGGGTTTTTAACCAATCTTGTGCATCCAATAACTTGGTTTGTGTCCTTGAATTAATATTTAGGTCATTTTCGTCCTCCCTAGGCATATTCTTGTCCAATTAGGGTTTTTAACCAATCTTGTGCTTCCAATAGGTGTGTTTGTGTCATTGGATGATCAATTAGGTCATTTTGGTCCTCCCTAGGCTTATTCTTGTCCAATTAGGGTTTTTAACCAATCCTGTGCATCCAATAAGTTGAGTTGTGTCATTGGATTAACATTTAGGTCATTTTCGTCCTACCAAGGCTTATTCTTGTCCAATTAGGGTTTTTAACCAATCTTGTGCATCCAATAACTTTGTTTGTGTCCTTGAATTAATATTTAGGTCATTTTCGTCCTCCCTAGGCATATTCTTGTCCAATTAGGGTTTTTAACCAATCTTGTGCTTCCAATAGGTGTGTTTGTGTCATTGGAAGATCAATTAGGTCATTTTGGTCCTGCCTAGGCTTATTCTTGTCCAATTATGGTTTTTAACCTATCTTGTGCATCCAATAGGTGTGTTTGTGTCATTGGATGATCAATTAGGTCATTTTCATCCTCCCTAGGCATATTCTTGTCCAATTAGGGTTTTTAACCAATCTTGTGCATCCAATAGATGTGTTAGTGTCATTGGATGATCAATTTGGTCATTTTCATCCTCCCTAGGCATATTCTTGTCCAATTAGGGTTTTTAACCAATCTTGTACTTTCAATAGGTGTGTTTGTGTCATTGGATGATCAATTAGGTCATTTTCTTCCTCCCTAGGCTTATTCTTGTCCAATTAGGGTTTTTAACCAATCTTGTGCATCCAATAGGTGTGTTTGTGTCATTGGATGATAATTGAGGTCATTTTGATCCTCCCTAGGCTTATTCTTGTCCAATTAGGGTTTTTAACCAATCTTGTGCATCCAATAGGTGTGTTTGTGTCATTGGATGATCAATTAGGTCATTTTCTTCCTCCCTATGCTTATTCTTGTCCAATTAGGGTTTTTAACCAATCTTGTGCATCCAATAAGTTGAGTTGTGTCATTGGATTAACATTTAGGTCATTTTCGTCCTCCCTAGGCATATTCTTGTCCAATTAGGGTTTTTAACCAATCTTGTGCATCCAATAGGTGTGTATGTGTCATTGGATAATCAATTAGGTCATTTTCGTCCTCCCTAGGCTTATTCTTGTCCAATTAGGGTTTTTAACCGATCTTGTGCATCCAATAGGTGTGTTTGTGTCATTGGATGATCAATTAGGTCATTTTCGTCCTGCCTAGGCATATTCTTGTCCAATTAGAGTTTTAAACCAATCTTGTGGATCCAATAGGTGTGTTTGTGTCATTGGATGATCAATTAGGTCATTTTCGTCCTCCCTTTGCATATTCTTGTCCAATTAGGGTTTTTAACCAATCTTGTGCGTCCGATAGATGTGTTTGTGTCATTGGATGATCAATTAGGTCATTTTCGTCCTCCATAGGCTTATTCTTGTCCAATTAGGGTTTTTAACCAATCTTGTGCATCCAATAAGTTGAGTTGTGTCATTGGATTAACATTTAGGTCATTTTCGTCCTCCATAGGCTTATTCTTGTCCAATTAGGGTTTTTAACTAATCTTGTGCATCCAATAACTTTGTTTGTGTCCTTGAATTAATATTTAGGTCATTTTCGTCCTCCCTAGGCATATTCTTGTCCAATTAGGGTTTTTAACCAATCTTGTGCTTCCAATAGGT
>JBBPBR010001287.1:26269-46235 GCA_037974775.1 Cicer pinnatifidum | reverse complement strand
CAAACACACCTATTGGATACACAAGATTGGTTAAAAACCTTTAATTGGACAAGAATAAGCCTAGGGAGGACGAAAATGACCTAATTGATCATCCAAAGACACAAACACACCTATTGGATGCACAAGACTGGTTAAAAACCCTAGTTGGACAAGAATATGTCTAGGGAGGACGAAAATGACCTAATTGATCATCCAATGACACAAATGAACTTATTGGATGCACTAGATTGGTTAAAAACCCTAATTGGACAAGAATAAGCCTTGGGAGGACGAAAATGACCTAATTGATCATCCAATGACACAAACACGCCTATTGGATGTACAAGATTGGTTAAAAACCCTAATTGGACAAGAATAAGCCTAGGGAGGACGGAAATGACCTAATTGATCATCCAATGACACAAACACACCTATTGGATGCACAAGATTGGTTCAAATCCCTAATTGGACAAGAATAAGCCTAGGGAGGAGAAAAATGACCAAATTGATCATCCAATGACACAAACACACCTATTGGATGCACAAGATTGGTTAAAAACCCTAATTGGACAAGAATATGCCTAGGGAGGACGAAAATGACCTAAATATTAATTCAATGACACAAACAAAGTTATTGGATGCACAAGATTGGTTAAAAACCCTAATTTGACAACAATAAGTCTAGGGAGGACGAAAATGACCTAATTGATCATCCAATGACACAAACACATCTATTGGATGCACAAGATTGGTTAAAAACCCTAATTGGACAAGAATAAGCCTAGGGAGGACGAAAATGACCTAATTGATCATCCAATGACACAAACACACCTATTGGATGCACAAGATTGGTTAAAAACCCTAATTGGACAAGAATAAGCCTAGGGAGGACGAAAATGACCTAATTGATCATCCAATGACACAAATGAACTTATTGGATGCACAAGATTTTTTAAAAACCCTAATTGGACAAGAATAAGCCTAGGGAGGACGAAAATGACCTAATTGATCATCCAATGACACAAACACACCTATTGGATGCACAAGATTGGTTAAAAACCCTAATTGGACAAGAATATGCCTAGGGAGGACGAAAATGACCTAATTGATCATCCAATGACACAAACACACCTATTGGACGCACAAGATTGGTTAAAAACCCTAATTGGACAAGAATATGCCTAGGGAGGATGAAAATGACCTAAATATTAATTCAATGACACAAAGAAACTTATTGGATGCACAAGATTGATTAAAAACCCTAATTGGACAAGAATAAGCCTAGGGAGGACGAAAATGACCTAATTGATCAACCAATGACACAAACACACCTATTGGATGCACAAGATTGGTTAAAAACCCTAATTGGACAAGAATATGCCTAGGGAGGACGAATATGACCTAAATGTTAATCCAATAACACAAATGAACTTATTGGATGCACAAGATTGGTTAAAAACCCTAATTGGGCAAGAATAAGCCTAGGGAGAACGAAAATGACCTAAATGTTAATCCAATGACACAACTCAACTTATTGGATGCACAAGATTGGTTAAAAACCCTAATTGGACAAGAATAAGCCTAGGGAGGACGAAAATAAACTAATTGATCATCCAATGACACAAACACACCTATTGGATGCACAAGATTCGTTAAAAACCCTAATTGGACTAGAATATGCCTAGGGAGGACGAAAATGACCTAATTGATCATCCAATGACACAAACACACCTATTGGATGCACAAGATTGGTTAAAAACCCTAATTGGACAAGAATATGCCTAGGGAGGACGAAAATGACCTAATTGATCATCCAATGACACAAATGATTTTATTGGATGCACAAGATTAGTTAAAACCCCTAATTGATCATCCAATGACACAAACACACCTATTGGATGCACAAGATTGGTTAAAAACCCTAATTTGGACAAGAATAAACCTAGGGAGAACGAAAATGACCTAAATGTTAATCCAATGACACAACTCAACTTATTGGATGCACAAGATTGGTTAAAAACCCTAATTGGACAAGAATAAGCCTAGGGAGGACGAAAATGACCTAATTGATCATCCAATGACACAAACACACCTATTGGATGCACAACATTGGTTAAAAACCCTAATTAGACAAGAATATGCCTAGGGAGGACGGAAATGACCTAATTGATCATCCAATGACACAAACACACCTATTGGATGCACAAGATTGGTAAAAAACCCTAATTGGACAAGAATATGCCTAGGGAGGACGAAAATGACCTAATTGATCATCCAATGACACAAACACACCTACTGGATGCACAAGATTGGTTAAAAACCCTAATTGGACAAGAATATGCCTAGGGAGGACGAAAATGACCTAAATATTAATTCAATGACACAAACAAAGTTATTGGATGCACAATACTGGTTAAAAACCCTAATTGGACAAGAATAAGCCTAGGGAGGACGAAAATGACCTAATTGATCATCCAATGACACAAACACACCTATTGGATGCACAAGATTGGTTAAAAACCCTAATTGGACAAGAATAAGCCTAGGGAGGACGAAAATGACCTAATTGATCATCCAATGACACAAACACACCTATTGGATGCACAAGATTGGTTAAAAACCCTAATTGGACAAGAATAAGCATAGAAAGGACGAAAATGACCTAATTGATCATCCAATGACACAAACACACCTATTGGATGGACAAGATTGGTTAAAAACCCTAATTGGACAAGAATATGCCTAGGGAGAACGAAAATGACCTAAATGTTAATCCAATGACACAAATGAACTTATTGGATGCACAAGATTTGTTAAAAACCCTAATTGGTCAAGAATAAGCCTAGGGAGGACGAAAATGACCTAAATGCTAATCCAATGACACAACTCAACTTATTGGATGCACAAGATTGGTTAAAAACCCTAATTGGTCAAGAATAAGCCTAGGAGGACGAAAATGACCAAATTGATCATCCATTGCCACAAACACACCTATTGGATGCACAAGATTGGTTAAAAACCCTAATTGGACAAGAATAAGCCTAGGGAGGACGAAAATGACCTAATTGATCATCCATTGCCACAAACACACCTATTGGATGCACAAGATTGGTTAAAAACCCTAATTGGACAAGAATATGCCTAGGGAGGACGAAAATGACCTAATTGATCATCCAACGACACAAACACACCTATTGGATGCACCAGATCGGTTAAAAACGCTAATTGGACAAGAATAAGCCTAGGGAGGACGAAAATGACCTAATTGATCATCCAATGACACAAACACACCTATTGGATGCACAAGATTGGTTAAAAACCCTAATTGGACAAGAATATGCCTAGGGAGGACGAAAATGACCTAATTGATCATCCAATGACACAAATGAACTTATTGGATGCACAAGATTAGTTAAAAACCCTAATTGGACAAGAATAAGCTTTGGGAGGACGAAAATTACCTAATTGATCATCCAATGACACAAACACACCTATTGGATGCACAAGATTGGTCTAAAACTCTAAATGAGCAAGAATATGCCTAGGGAGGACGAAAATGACCAAAATGTTAATCCAATGACACAAATGAACGTATTGGATGCACAAGATTGGTTAAAAACCCTAATTGGACAAGAATAAGCCTAGGGAGGACGAAAATGACCTAATTGATCATCCAATGACACAAACACACCTATTGGATGCACAAGATTGGTTAAAAACCCTAATTGGACAAGAATATGCCTAGGGAGGACGAAAATGACCTAATTGATCATCCAATGACACAAACACACCTATTGGATGCACAAGATTGGTTAAAAACCCTAATTGGACCAAAAAATGCCTAGGGAGGACGAAAATGACCTAATTGATCATCCAATGACACAAATACACCTATTGGATGCACAAGATGGGTTAAAAACCCTAATTGGACAAGAATATGCCTAAGGAGGACGAAAATGACCTAAATGTTAATCCAATGACACAAATGAACTTATTAGATGTACAAGATTGGTTAAAAACCCTAATTGGACAAGAATAAGCCTAGGGAGGACGAAAATGACCTAATTGATCATCCAATGACACAAACACACCTATTGGATGCACAAGATTGGTTAAAAACCCTAATTGGACAAGAATATGCCTAGGGAGGACGAAAATGACCTAATTGATCATCCAATGACACAAACACACCTATTGGATGCACAAGATTGGTTAAGAACCCTAATTGGACAAGAATATGCCTAGGGAGGACGAAAATGATCTAAATATTAATTCAGTGACACAAACAAACTCATTGGATGCACAAGATTGGTTAAAAACCCTAATTGGACATTAATAAGCCTAGGGAGGACGAGAATGACCTAATTGATCATCCAATGACACAAATACACCTGTTGGAAGCACAACATTGGTTAAAAACCCTAATTGGACAAGAATAAGCCTAGGGAGGACGAAAATGACCTAATTGATCATCCAATGACACAAACACACCTATTGGATGCACAAGATTGGTTAAAAACCCTAATTGGACAAGAATATGCCTAGGGAGGACGAAAATGACCTAATTGATCATCCATTGCCACAAACACACCTATTGGATGCACTAGATTGGTTAAAAACCCTAATTGGACAAGAATATGCCTAGGGAGGACGAAAATGACCTAAATATTAATTCAATGACACAAACAAAGTTATTGGATGCACAAGATTGGTTAAAAACTCTAATTGGACAAGAATAAGCCTAGGGAGGACGAAAATGACCTAATTTATCATCCAATGACACAAACACGCCTATTGGATGCACAAGATTGGTTAAAAACCCTAATTGGACAAGAATAAGCATAGGGAGGACGAAAATGACCTAATTGATCATCCAATGACACAAACACACCTATTGGATGCACAAGATTGGTTAAAAACCCTAATTGGACAAGAATATGCCTAGGGAGGACGAAAATGACCTAATTGATCATCCAGTGACACAAACACACCTATTGGATGCACAAGATTGCTTAAAAACCCTAATTGGACAAGAATACGCCTAGGGAGGACGAATATGACCTAATGTTAATCCAATAACACAAATGAACTTATTGGATGCACAAGATTGGTGAAAAACCCTAATTGGACAAGAATATGCCTAGGGAGGACGAAAATAACCAAATTGATCATCCAATGACACTAATGAACTTATTGGATGCACAAGATTGGTTAAAAACCCTAATTGGACAAGAATAAGCCTAGGGAGGACGAAAATGACCTAATTGATCATCCAATGACACAAACACACCTATTGGATGCACAAGATTGGTTAAAAACCCTAATTGGACAAGAATATGCCTAGGGAGGACGAAAATGACCTAATTGATCATCCATTGCCACAAACACACCTATTGGATGTAGAAGATTGGTTAAAAACCCTAATTGGACAAGAATATTCCTAGGGAGGACGAAAATGACCTAATTGGTCATCCAATGACACAAACACACCTATTGGATGCACAAGATTGGTTAAAAACCCTAATTGGACAAGAATAAGCCTAGGGAAGACGAAAATAACCTAATTGATCATCCAATAACACAAACACACCTATTGGATGCACAAGATTGGTTAAAAACCCTAATTGGACAAGAATATGTCTAGGGAGGACGAAAATGACCTAAATGTTAATCCAATGACACAAATGAACTTATCGGAAGCACAAGATTGGTTAAAAACCCTAATTGGACAAGAATAAGCCTAGGGAGGACGAAAATGACCTAAATGTTAATCCAATGACACAACTCAACTTATTGGATGCACAAGATTCGTTAAAAACCCTAATTGGACAAGAATATGCCTAGGGAGGACGAAAATGACCTAATTGATCATCCAATGACACAAACACACCTATTGGATGCACAAGATTGGTTAAAAACCATAATTGGACAAGAATAAGCCTAGGGAGGACGAAAATGACCTAATTGATCATCCAATGACACAAACACACCTATTGGATGCACAAGATTGGTTAAAAACCCTAATTGGACAAGAATATGCCTAGGAAGGACGAAAATGACCTAAATATTAATTCAATGATACAAACAAACTTATCGGATGCACAAGATTGGTTAAAAACCCTAATTGGACAAGAATAAGCCTAGGGAGGACGAAAATGACCTAATTGATCATCCAATGACACAAACACACCTATTGGATGCACAAGATTGGTTAAAAACCCTAATTGGACAAGAATATGCCTAGGGAGGACGAAAATCACCTAATTGATCATCCAATGACACTAATGAACTTATTGGATGCACAAGATTGGTTAAAAACCCTAATTGGACAAGAATAAGCCTAGGGAGGACGAAAATGACCTAATTGATCATCCAATGACACAAACACACCTATTGGATGCACAAGATTGGTTAAAAACCCTAATTGGACAAGAATATGCCTAGGGTGGACGAAAATGACCCAAATATTAATTCAATGACACAAACAAACTTATTGGATGCACAAGATTGGTTAAAAAACCTAATTGGACAAGAATAAGCCTAGGGAGGACGAAAATGACCTAATTGATCATCCAATGACACAGACACACCTATTGGATGCACAAGATTGGTTAAAAACCCTAATTGGACAAGAATAAGCCTAGGGAGGACGAAAATAACCTAATTGATCATCCAATGACACAAACACACCTATTGGATGCACAAGATTGGTGAAAAACCCTAATTGGACAAGAATAAGCCTAGGGAGGACGAAAATGACCTATATGTTAATCCAATGACACAACTCAACTTATTGGATGCACAAGATTGGTTAAAAACCCTAATTGGACAAGAATATGCCTAGGGAGGACGTAAATGACCTTATTGGTCATCCAATGACACAAATGACCTTATTGGATGCACAAGATTAGTTAAAAACCCTAATTGGACAAGAATAAGCCTAGGGAGGACGAAAATAACGTAATTGATCATCCAATGACACAAACACACCTATTGGATGCACAAGATTGGTTAAAAACCCTTATCGGACAAGAATATGCATAGGGAGGACGAAAATGACCTAATTGATCATCCAATGACACAAACACACCTATTGGATGCACAAGATTGGTTAAAAACCCTAATTGGACAAGAATATGCCTAGGGAGGACGAAAATGACCTAATTGATCATCCAATGACACAAACACACCTATTGGATGCACAAGATTGGTCTAAAACTCAAATTGGACAAGAATATGCCTAAGGAGGACGAAAATGACCTAAATGTTAATCCAATGACACAAATGAACGTATTGGATGCACAAGATTGGTTAAAAACCCTAACTGGACAAGAATAAGCCTAGGGAGGACGAAAATGACCTAAATGTTAATCCAATGACACAACTCAACTTATTGGATGCACAAGATTGGTTAAAAACCCTAATTGGACAAGAATAAGCCTAGGGAGGACGAAAATGACCTAATTGATCATCCAATGACACAAACACACCTATTGGATGCACAAGATTGGTTAAAAACCCTAATTGGACCAGAATATGCCTAGGGAGGACGAAAATGACCTAATTGATCATCCAATGACACAAACACACCTATTGGATGCACAAGATTTGTTAAAAACCCTAATTGGACAAGAATAAGCGTAGGGAGAACGAAAATGACCTAAATGTTAATCCAATGACACAACTCAACTTATTGGATGCACAAGATTGGTTAAAAACCCTAATTGGACAAGCATTAGCCTAGGGAGGACGTAAATGACCTAATTGATCATCCAATGACACAAACACACCTATTAGATGCACAAGATTGGTTAAAAACCTTAAATGGACAAGAATAAGCCTAGGGAGGACGAAAATGACCTAATTGATCATCCAATGACACAAACACACCTATTGGATGCACAAGATTGGTTAAAAACCCTAATTGGACCAGAATATGCCTAGGGAGGACGAAAATGACCTAATTGATCATCCAATGACACAAACACACCTATTGGATGGACAAGATTGGTTAAAAACCCTAATTGGACAAGAATAAGCCTAGGGAGGACGAAAATGACCTAATTGATCATCCAATGACACAAACACACCTATTGGATGCACAAGATTGGTTAAAAACCCTAATTGGACAAGAATATGCCTAGGGAGGACGAAAATGACCTAATTGATCATCCAATGACACAAACACACCTATTGGATGCACAAGATTGATTAAAAACCTTAATTGGACAAGAATAAGCCCAGGGACGACGAAAATGACCTAAATGTTAATCCAATGACACAACTCAACTTATTGGATGCACAAGATTGGTTAAAAACCCTAATTGGAAAAGAATATGCCTAGGGAGGAAGAAAATGACCTCAATATTAATTTAATGACACAAACAAACTTATCAGATGCACAAGATTGGTTAAAAACCCTAATTGGACAAGAATAAGCCTAGGGAGGACGAAAATGACCTAATTGATCATCCAATGACACAAACACACCTATTGGATGCACAAGATTGGTTAAAAACCCTAATTGGACAAGAATAAGCCTAGGGAGAATGAAAATGACCTAAATGTAATCCAATGACACAACTCAACTTATTGGATGCACAAGATTGGTTAAAAACCCTAATTGGACAAGAATAAGCCTAGGGAGGACGAAAATGACCTAATTGATCATCCAATGACACAAACACACCTATTGGATGCACAAGATTGGTTAAAAACCCTAATTGGACAAGAATATGCCCAGGGAGGACGAAAATGACCTAAATATTAGCTGAATGACACAAACAAAGTTATTGGATGCACAAGATTGGTTAAAAACCCTAATTGGACAAGAATAAGCCTAGGGAGAACGAAAATGACCTAATTGATCATCCAATGACACAAACACACCTATTGGATGCACAAGATTGGTTAAAAACCCTAATTGGACAACAATATGCCTAGGGAGGACGAAAATGACCTAAATATTAATTCAATGACATAAACAAACTTATTGGATGCACAAGAATGGTTAAAAACCCTAATTGGACAAGAATAAGCCTTGGGAGGACGAAAATGACCTAATTGATCATCCAATGACACAAACACACCTATTGGAAGCACAAGATTGGTTAAAAACCCGAATTGGACAAGAATATTCCTAGGGGGGACGAAAATGACCTAAATGTTAATCCAATGACAAAAACGAACTTATTGGATGCACAAGATTGGTTAAAAACCCTAATTGGACAAGAATAAGCCTAGGGAGGACGAAAATGACCTAATTGATCATCCAATGACACAAACACACCTATTGGATGCACAAGATTGGTTAAAAACCCTAATTGGACCAGAATATGCCTAGGGAGGAGGAAAATGACCTAATTCATCATCCAATGACACAAACACATCTATTGGATGCACTAGATGGGATAAAAACCCAAATTGGACAAGAATATGCCTAGGGAGGACGAAAATGACCTAAATGTTAATCCAATGACACAAATGAACTTATTAGATGTACAAGATTGGTTAAAAACCCTAATTGGACAAGAATAAGCCTAGGGAGGACGAAAATGACCTAATTGATCATCCAATGACACAAACACACCTATTGGATGCACAAGATTGGTTAAAAACCCTAATTGGACAAGAATATGCCTAGGGAGGACGAAAATGACCTAATTGATCATCCAATGACACAAACACACCTATTGGATGCACAAGATTGGTTAAAAACCCTAATTGGACAAGATAAAGCCTAGGGAGGACGAAAATGACCTAATTGATCATCCAATGACACAAACACACCTATTGGATGCACAAGATTGGTTAAAAACCCTAATTGGACAAGAATATGCCTAGGGAGGACGAAAATGACCTAATTGATCATCCAATGACACAAATGAACTTATTGGATGCACAAGATTAGTTAAAAACCCTAATTGGACAAGAATAAGCCTAGGGAGGACGAAAATAACCTAATTGATCATCCAATGACACAAACACACCTATTGGATGCACAAGATTGGTCTAAAACTCTAATTGGACAAGAATATGCCTAAGGAGGACGAAAATGACCTAAATGTTAATCCAATGACACAACTCAACTTATTGGACGCACATGATTGGTTAAAAACCATTATTGGACAAGAATAAGCCTAGGGAGGACGAAAATGACCTAATTGATCATCCAATGACACAAGCACACCTATTGGATGCACAAGATTTGTTAAAAACCCTGATTGGACAAGAATAAGCCTAGGGAGGACGAAAATGACCTAAATGTTATTCCAATGCACAACTCAACTTATTGGATGCACAATATTGGTTAAAAACCCTAATTGGGCAAGAATAAGCCTAGGGAGGACGAAAATGACCTAATTGATCATCCAATGACAGAAACACACCTATTGGATGCACAAGATTGGTTAAAAACCCTAATTGGACAAGAATAAGCCTAGGGAGGACGAAAATGACCTAAATGTTAATCCAATGACACAACTCAACTTATTGGAAGCACAAGATTGGTTAAAAACCCTAATTGGATAAGTATAAGCCTAGGGAGGACGAAAATGACCTAATTGATCATCCAATGACACAAACACACCTATTGGATGCACAAGATTGGTTAAAAACCCTAATTGGACCAGAATATGCCTAGGGAGGACGAAAATGACCTAATTGATCATCCAATGACACAAATGAACTTATTGGATGCACAAGATTGGTTAAAAACCCCAATTGGACAAGAATAAGCCTAGGGAGGACGAAAATGACCTAATTGATCATCCAATGACACAAACACGCCTATTGGATGTACAAGATTGGTTAAAAACCCTAATTAGACAAGAATAAGCCTAGGGAGGACGAAAATGACCTAATTGATCATCCAATGACACAAACACACCTATTGGATGCACAAGATTGGTTAAAATCCCTAATTGGACAAGAATACGCCTAGGGAGGACGAAAATGACCTAATTTATCATCCAATGACACAAACACACCTATTGGATGCACAAGATTGGTTAAAAACCCTAATTGGACAAGAATATGCCTTGGGAGGACGAAAATGACCTAAATATTAATTCAATGACACAAACAAACTTATTGGATGCACATGATTGGTTAAAAACACTAATTGGACAAGAATATGCCTAGGGACGACGAAAATGACCTAATTGATCATCCAATGACACAAACACACCTATTGGATGCACAAGATTGGTTAAAAACCCTAATTGGACAAGAATATGCCTAGGGAGGACGAAAATAACCTAAATATTAATTCAATGACACAAACAAACTTATTGGATGCACTAGATTGGTTAAAACCCCTAATTGAACAAGAATAAGCCTAGGGAGGACAAAAATAACCTAATTGATCATCCAATGACACAAACACACCTATTGGATGCACAAGATTGGTTAAAAACCCTACTTGGACAAGAATATGCCTAGTGAGGACGAAAATGACCTAATTGATCATTCGATGACACAAATGAACTTATTGGATGCACAAGATTGGTTAAAACCCCTAATTGGACAAGAATAAGCCTAGGGAGGACGAAAATGACCTAATTGATCATCCAATGACACAAACACACCTATTGGATGCACAAGATTGGTTAAAAACCCTAATTGGACCAGAATATGCCTAGGAAGGACGAAAATAACCTAAATATTAATTCAATGACACAAACAAACTTATTGGATGCACAAGATTGGTTAAAACCCCTAATTGAACAAGAAAAAGCCTAGGGAGGACGAAAATGACCTAATTTATCATCCAATGACACAAACACACCTATTGGATGCACAAGATTGGTTAAAAACCCTAATTGGACAAGAATATGCCAAGGGAGGACGAAAATGACCCAAATGTTAATCCAATAACACAAATGAACTTATTGGATGCACAAGATTGGTTAAAAACCCTAATTGGACAAGAATAAGCCTAGGGAGGACGAAAATGACCTAATTGATCATCTAATGACACAAACACACTTATTGGATGCAAAAGATTGGTTAAAAACCCTAATTGGATAAGATGATGCCTAGGGAGGACGAAAATGACCTAAATATTAATTCAATGACACAAACCAACTTATTGGATGCACAAGATTGGTTAAAAACCCTAATTGGACAAGAATAAGCCTAGGGAGGACGAAAATGACCTAATTGATCATCCAATGACACAAACACACCTATTGGATGCACAAGATTGGTTAAAAACCCTAATTGGACAAGAATATGCCTAGGGAGGACGAAAATGACCTAATTGATCATCCATTGCCACAAACACACCTATTGGATGCACAAGATTGGTTAAAAACCCTAATTGGACAAGAATAAGCCTAGGGAGGACGAAAATGAACTAATTGATCATCCAATGACACAAACACACCTATTGGATGCACAAGATTGGTTAAAAACCCTAATTGGACAAGAATATGCCTAGAGAGGAAGAAAATGACCTAATTGATCATCCAATGACACAAACACACCTATTGGATGCACAAGATCGGTTAAAAACCCTAATTGAACAAGAATAAGCCTAGGGAGGATGAAAATGACCTAATTTATCATCCAATGACACAAACACACCTATTGGATGCACAAGATTGGTTAAAAACCCTAATTGGACAAGAATAAGCCTAGGGAGGACGAAAATGACCTAATTGATCATCCAATGACACAAACACACCTATTGGATGCACAAGATTGGTTAAAAACCCTAATTGGACAAGAATAAGCCTAGGGAGGACGAAAATGACCTAATTGATCATCCAATGACACAAACACACCTATTGGATGCACAAGATTGGTTTAAAAACCTAGTTGGACAAGAATATGCCTAGGGAGGACTAAAATGACCTAATTGATCATCCAATGACACAAATGAACTTATTGGATGCACAAGATTGGTTAAAAACCCTAATTGGACAAGAATATGCCTAGGGAGGACGAAAATGACCTAAATGTTAATCCAATGACACAAATGAACTTATTGGATGCACAGGATTGGTTAAAAACACTAATTGGACAAGAATAAGCCTAGGGAGGACGATAATGACCTAAATGCTAATCCAATGACACAACTCAACTTATTGGATGCACAAGATTGGTTAAAAACCCTAATTGGGCAAGAATAAGCCTAGGGATGACGAAAATGACCTAATTGATCATCCAATGACACAAACACACCTATTGGATGCACAAGATTGGTTAAAAACCCTAATTGGACAAGAATAAGCCTAGGGAGGACGAAAATGACCTAATTGATCATCCATTGCCACAAACACACCTATTGGATGCACAAGATTTGTTAAAAACCCTAATTGGACAAGAATATGCCTAGGGAGGACGAAAATGACAAAATTGATCATCCAATGACACAAACACACCTATTGGATGCACAAGATTGGTTAAAAACCCTAATTGGACAAGAATATGCCTAGGGAGAACGAAAATGACCTAAATATTAATTAAATGACATAAACAAACTTGTTGGATGCACACGATTGGTTAAAAACCCTAATAGGACAAGAATAAGCCTAGGGAGGACGAAAATGACCTAATTGATCATCCAATGACACAAACACACCTATTGGAAGCACAAGATTGGTTAAAAACCCTAATTGGACAAGAATATGCCTAGGGAGGACGAAAATGACCTAAATATTAATTCAATGACACAAACAAAGTTATTGGATGCATAAGATTGGTTAAAAACCTTAATTGGATAAGAATAAGCCTAGGGAGGACGAAAATGACTTAATTGATCATCCAATGACACAAACACACCTATTGGAAGCACAAGATTGGTTAAAAACCCTAATTGGACAAGAATATGCCTAGGGAGGACGAAAATGACCTAAATGTTAATCCAATGACACAAATGAACTTATTGGATGCACAAGATTGGTTAAAAACCCTAATTGGACAAGAATAAGCATAGAAAGGGCGAAAATGACCTAATTGATCATCCAATGACACAAACACACCTATTGGATGCACAAGATTGGTTAAAAACCCTAATTGGACAAGAATATGCCTAGGGATGACGAAAATGACCTAAATGTTAATCCAATGACACAAATGAACTTATTGGATGCACAAGATTGGTTAAAAACCCTAATTGGACAAGAATAAGCCTAGGGAGGACGAAAATGACCTAAATGCTAATCCAATGACACAACTCAACTTATTGGATGCACAAGATTGGTTAAAAACCCTAATTGGGCAAGAATAAGCCTAGGGAGGACGAAAATGACCTAATTGATCATCCAATGACACAAATGAACGTATTGGATAGAATAAGCCTAGGGAGGACGAAAATGACCTAATTGATCATCCAATGACACAAACACACCTATTGGATGCACAAGATTGGTTAAAAACCCTAATTGGACAAGAATATGCCTAGGGAGGACGAAAATGACCTAATTGATCATCCATTGCCACAAACACACCTATTGGATGCACAAGATTGGTTCAAAACCCTAATTGGACAAGAATAAGCCTAGGGAGGATGAAAATGACCTAATTGATCATCCAATGACGCAAACACACCTATTGGATGCACAAGATTGGTTAAAAACCCTAATTGGACAAAAATATGCCTAGGGAGGACGAAAATGACCTAATTGATCATCCAATGACACAAACACACCTATTGGATGCACAAGATTGGTTAAAAACCCTAATTGGACAAGAATAAGCCTAGGGAGGACGAAAATGACCTAATTGATCATCCAATGACACAAACACACCTATTGGATGCACAAGATTGGTCAAAAACCCTAATTGGACAAGAATATGCTTAGGGACGACGAAAATGATCTAATTGATCATCCAATGACGCAAATGATCTTATTCGATGCACAAGATTGTGTAAAGACCCTATTTGGACAAGAATAGGCCTAGGGAGGACGAAAATGACCTAATTGATCATCCAATGACACAAACACACCTATTGGATGCACAAGATTGGTTAGAAACCCTAATTGGACAAGAATAAGCCTAGGGAGGACGAAAATGACCTAATTGATCATCCAATGACACAAACACACCTATTGGATGCCCAAGATTGGTTAAAAACCCTAATTGGACAAGAATATGCCTAGGGATGACGAAAATGACCTAAATGTTAATCCAATGACACAAATGAACTTATTGGATGCACAAGATTGGTTAAAAACCCTAATTGGACAAGAATATGCCTAGGGAGGACAAAAATGACCTAATTGAATATCCAATGACACAAATGAACTTATTAGATGCACAAGATTGGTTAAAAACCCTAAATGGATAAGAATAGGCTTAGGGAGGACGAAAATGACCTAATTGATCATCCAATGACACAAACACACCTATTGGATGCACAAGATTGGTTAGAAACCCTAATTGGACAAGAATAAGCCTAGGGAGGACGAAAATGACCTAATTGATCATCCAATGACACAAACACACCTATTGGATGCACAAGATTGGTTAAAAACCCTAATTGGACAAGAATATGCCTAGGGAGGACGAAAATGACGTAAATGTTAATCGAATGACACAAATGAACTTATTGGATGCACAAGATTGGTTGAAAACCCTAATTGGACAAGAATATGCCTAGGGAGGGCAAAATGACCTAATTGATCATCCAATGACACAAATGAACTTATTGGATGCACAAGATTGGTTAAAAACCCTAATTGGACAAGAATAGGTCTAGGGAGGACGAAAATGACCTAATTGATCATCCAATGACACAAACACACCTATTGGATGCACAAGATTGGTTAGAAACCTTAATTGGACAAGAATAAGCCTAGAGAGGACGAAAATGACCTAATTGATCATCCAATGACACAAACACACCTATTGGATGCACAAGATTGGTTAGAAACCCTAATTGGACAAGAATAAGCCTAGGGAGGACGAAAATGACCTAATTGATCATCCAATGACACAAACACACCTATTGGATGCACAAGATTGGTTAAAAACCCTAATTGGACAAGAATGTGCCTAGGGAGGACGAGGATGATCTAATTGATCATCCAATGACACAAACACACCTATTGGATGCACAAGATTGGTTAGAAACCCTAATTGGACAAGAATAAGCCTAGGGAGGACGAAAATGACCTAATTGATCATCCAATGACACAAACACACCTATTGGATGCACAAGATTGGTTAAAAACCCTAATTGGACAAGAATGTGCCTAGGGAGGACGAAAATGATCTAATTGATCATCCAATGACACAAACACACCTATTGGATGCACAAGATTGGTTAGAAACCCTAATTGGACAAGAATAAGCCTAGGGAGGACGAAAATGACCTAATTGATCATCCAATGACACAAACACACCTATTGGATGCACAAGATTGGTTATAAACCCTAATTGGACAAGAATAAGCCTAGGGAGGACGAAAATGACCTAATTGATCATCCAATGACACAAACACACCTATTGGATGCACAAGATTGGTTAAAAACCTTAATTGACAAGAATAAGCCTAGGGAGGACGAAAATGACCTAATTGATCATCCAATGACACAAACACACCTATTGGATGCACAAGATTGGTTAAAAACCCTAATTGGACAAGAATAAGCCTAGGGAGGACGAAAATGACCTAATTGATCATCCATTGCCACAAACACACCTATTGGATGCACAAGATTGGTTAAAAACCCTAATTGGACAAGAATATGCCTTGGGAGGACGAAAATGACCTAAATGTTAATCCAATAACACAAATGAACTTATTGGATGCACAAGATTGGTTAAAAACCCTAATTGGACAAGAATAAGCCTAGGGAGGACGAAAATGAACTAATTGATCATCCAATGACACAAACACACTTATTGGATGCAAAAGATTGGTTAAAAACCCTAATTAGATAAGATGATGCCTAGGGAGGACGAAAATGACCTAAATATTAATTCAATGACCCAAACAAACTTATTGGATGCACAAGAATTGTTAAAAACCCTAATTGGACAAGAATAAGCCTAGGGAGGACGAAAATGACCTAATTGATCATCCAATGACACACACACACCTATTGGATGCAAAAGATTGGTTAAAAACCCTAATTGGACAAGATGATGCCTAGGGAGGACGAAAATGACCTAAATATTAATTCAATGACACAAACAAACTTATTGGATGCACAAGATTGGTTAAAAACCCTAATTGGACAAGAATAAGCTTAGGGAGGAAGAAAATGACCTAATTGATCATCCAATGACACAAACACACCTATTGGATGCACAAGATTGGTTAAAAACCCTAATTGGATATGAATATGCCTAGGGATGACGAAAATGACCTAATTGATCATCCATTGCCACAAACACACCAATTGGATGCACAAAATTGGTTAAAAACCCTAATTGGACAAGAATATGCCTAGGGAGGACGAAAATGACCTAATTGATCATCCAATGACACAAACACACCTATTGGATGCAAAAGATTGGTTAAAAACCCTAATTGGACAAGATGATGCCTAGGGAGGACGTAAATGACCTAAATATTAATTCAATGACACAAACAAACTTATTGGATGCACATGATTGGTTAAAAACCCTAATTGGACAAGAATAAGCCTAGGGAATACGAAAATGACCTAATTGATCATCCAATGACACAAACACACCTATGGGATGCACAAGATGCGTTAAAAACCATACTTGGACAAGAATATGCCTAGGGAGGACGAAAATTACCAAAATATTAATTCAATGACACAAACAAAGTTATTGGATGCACAAGATTGGTTAAAAACTCTTATTGGCCAAGAATAAGCCTAGGGAGGACGAAAACGACCTAATTGATCATCCAATGACACAAACACACCTATTGGATGCACAAAGATTGGTTAAAAACCCTAATTGGACAAGAATATGCCTAGGGAGGACGAAAATGACCTAAATATTAATTCAATGACACAAACAAAGTTATTGGATGCACAAGATTGGTTAAAAACTCTAATTGGACAAGAATAAGCCTAGGGAGGACTAAAATGGCCTAATTGATCATCCAATGACACAAACACACCTATTGGATGCACAAGATTGGTTAAAAACCCTAATTGGACAAGAATAAGCCTAGGGAGGACGAAAATGACCTAATTGATCATCCATTGCCACAAACACACCTATTGGATGCACAAAATTAGTTAAAAACCCTAATTGGACAAGAATATGCCTAGGGAGGACGAAAATGACCTAAATATTTATTCAATGACATAAACAAACTTATTGGATGCACAAGATTGGTTAAAAACCCTAATTGGACAAGAATAAGCCTAGGGAGGACGAAAATGACCTAATTGATCATCCAATGTCACACACACACCTATTGGAAGCACAAGATTGGTTAAAAACCCTAATTGGACAAGAATATGCCTAGGGAGGACGAAAATGACCTAAATGTTAATCCAATGACGCAAATGAACATATTGGATGCACAAGATTGGTTAAAAACCCTAATTGGACAAGAATAAGCCTAGGGAGGACGAAAATGACCTAATTGATCATCCAATGACACAAACACACCTATTGAATGCACAAGATTGGTTAAAAACCCTAATTGGACAAGAATATGCCTAGCGAGGACAAAAATGACCTAAATATTAATTCAATGACACAAACAAAGTTATTGGATGCACAAGATTGGTTAAAAACCCTAATTGGACAAGAATAAGCCTAGGGAGGACGAAAATGACCTAATTGATCATCCAATGACACAAACACACCTATTGGATGCAGAAGATTGGTTAAAAACCCTAATTGGACAAGATGATGCCTAGGGAGGACGAAAATGACCTAAATATTAATTCAATGACACAAACAAACTTATTGGATGCACAAGATTGGTTAAAAACCCCAATTGGACAAGAATAAGCCTTGGGAGGACGAAAATGACCTAATTGATCATCCAATGACACAAACACGCCTATTGGATGTACAAGATTGGTTAAAAACCCTAATTAGACAAGAATAAGCCTAGGGAGGACGAAAATGACCTAATTGATCATCCATTGACACAAACACACCTATTGGATGCAGAAGATTGGTTAAAATCCCTAATTGGACACGAATAAGCCTAGGGAGGACGAAAATGACCTAATTTATCATCCAATGACACAAACACACCTATTGGATGCACAAGATTGGTTAAAAACCCTAATTGGACAAGAATATGCCTTGGGAGGACGAAAATGACCTAAATATTAATTCAATGACACAAACAAACTTATTGGATGCACAAGATTGGTTAAAAACACTAATTGGACAAGAATATGCCTAGGGACGACGAAAATGACCTAATTGATCATCCAATGACACAAACACACCTATTGGATGCACAAGATTGGTTAAAAACCCTAATTGGACAAGAATTTGCCTAGGGAGGACGAAAATAACCTAAATATTAATTCAATGACACAAACAAACTTGTTGGATGCACAAGATTGGTTAAAACCCATAATTGAACAAAAATAAGCCTAGGGAGGACAAAAATGACCTAATTGATCATCCATTGACACAAACACACCTATTGGATGCACAAGATTGGTTAAAAACCCTAGTTGGACAAGAATATGCCTAGGGAGGACGAAAATGACCTAATTGATCATTCAATGACACAAATGAACTTATTGGATGCACAAGATTGGTTAAAAACCCTAATTGGACAAGAATAAGCCTAGGGAGGACGAAAATGACCTAAATGTTAATCCAATGACACAAACACACCTATTGGATGCACAAGATTGGTTAAAAACCTTTAATTGAACAAGAATAAGCCTAGGGAGGACGAAAATGACCTAATTGATCATCCAAAGACACAAACACACCTATTAGATGCACAAGATTGGTTAAAAACCCTAGTTGGACAAGAATATGCCTAGGGAGGACGAAAATGACCTAATTGATCATCCAATGACACAAATGAACTTATTGGATGCACAAGATTGGTTAAAAACCC
>JBBPBR010001286.1:88101-121015 GCA_037974775.1 Cicer pinnatifidum | reverse complement strand
TATTGGATGCACAAGATTGGTTAAAAACCCTAATTGGACAAGAATATGCCTAGGGAGGACGAAAATGACCTAAATATTAATTCAATGAAAGAAACAAACTTATTGGATGCACATGATTGGTTAAAAACCCTAATTGGACAAGAATAAGCCTAGGGAGGACGAAAATGACCTAATTGATCATCCAATGACACAAACACACCTATTGGATGCACAAGATTGGTTAAAAACCCTAATTGGACAAGAATAAGCCTAGGGAGGACGAAAATGACCTAATTGATCATCCATTGCCACAAACACACCTATTGGATGCACAAGATTGGTTAAAAACCCAAATTGGACAAGAAGATGCCTACGGAGGACGAAAATGACCTAAATATTAATTCAAGGACACAAATAAAGTTATTGGACGCAGAAGATTGGTTAAAAACCCTAATTGGACAAGAATAAGCCTAGGGAGGACGAAAATGACCTAAATGTTAATCCAATGACACAACTCAACTTATTGGATGCACAAGATTGGTTAAAAACCCTAATTGGACAAGAATAAGCCTATGAAGAACGAAAATGACCTAAATGTTAATCCAATGACACAACTCAACTTATTGGATGCACAAGATTGGTTAAAAACCCTAATTGAACAAGAATAAGCCTAGGGAGGACGAAAATGACCTAATTGATCATCCAATGACACAAACACACCTATTGGATGCACAAGATTCGTTAAAAATCCTAATTGGACAAGAATATGCCTAGGGAGGACGAAAATGACCTAATTGATCATCCAATGACACAAACACACCTATTGGATGCACAAGATTGGTTAAAAACCCTAATTGGACAAGAATATGCTTAGGGAGGACGAAAATGACCTAAATATTAATTCAATGACACAAACAAACTTATCGGATGCCCAAGATTGGTTAAAAACCCTAATTGGACAAGAATAAGCCTAGGGAGGACGAAAATGACCTAATTGATCATCCAATGACACAAACACACCTATTGGATGCACAAGATTGGTTAAAAACCCTAATTGGACAAGAATAAGCCTAGGGAGGACGAAAATGACCTAATTGATCATCCAATGACACAAACACACCTATTGGATGCACAAGATTGGTTAAAAACCCTAATTGGACAAGAATAAGCATAGAAAGGACGAAAATGACCTAATTGATCATCCAATGACACAAACACACCTATTGGATGGACAAGATTGGTTAAAAACCCTAATTGGACAAGAATATGCCTAGGGAGAACGAAAATGACCTAAATGTTAATCCAATGACACAAATGAACTTATTGGATGCACAAGATTTGTTAAAAACCCTAATTGGTCAAGAATAAGCCTAGGGAGGACGAAAATGACCTAAATGCTAATCCAATGACACAACTCAACTTATTGGATGCACAAGATTGGTTAAAAACCCTAATTGGTCAAGAATAAGCCTAGGAGGACGAAAATGACCAAATTGATCATCCATTGCCACAAACACACCTATTGGATGCACAAGATTGGTTAAAAACCCTAATTGGACAAGAATAAGCCTAGGGAGGACGAAAATGACCTAATTGATCATCCATTGCCACAAACACACCTATTGGATGCACAAGATTGGTTAAAAACCCTAATTGGACAAGAATATGCCTAGGGAGGACGAAAATGACCTAATTGATCATCCAATGACACAAACACACCTATTGGATGCACAAGATTGGTTAAAAACCCTAATTGGACAAGAGTTAGCCTAGGGAGGCCGAAAATGACCTAATTGATCATCCAATGACACAAACACACCTATTGGATACACAAGATTGGTTAAAAACCCTAATTGGATAAGAATAAGCCTTGGGAGGACGAAAATGACCTAATTGATCATCCATTGCCACAAACACACCTATTGGATGCACAAGATTGGTTAAAAACCCTAATTGGACAAGAATATGCCTAGGGAGGACGAAAATGACCTAATTGATCTTCCAATGACACAAACACACCTATTGGATGCACAAGATTGGTTAAAAACCTTAATTGGACAAGAATTAGCCTAGGGAGGACGAAAATGACCTAATTGTTCATCCAATGACACAAACACACCTATTTGATGCACAAGATTGGTTAAAAACCCTAATTGGACAAGAATATGCTTAAGGAGAACGAAAATGACCTAAATATTAATTCAATGACACAAACAAAGTTATTGGATGCACAAGATTGGTTAAAAACTCTAATTGGACAAGAATAAGCCTAGGGAAGACGAAAATGACCTAATTGATCATCCAATGACACAAACACACCTATTGAATACACAAGATTGGTTAAAAACCCTAATTGGACAAGAATAAGCCTAGGGAGGACGAAAATGACCTAATTGATCATCCATTGCCACAAACACACCTATTGGATGCACAAGATTGGTTAAAAACCCTAATTGGACAAGAATATGCCTAGGGAGGACGAAAATGACCAAATTGATCATCCAATGACACAAACACACCTATTGGATGCACAAGATTGGTTAAAAACCCTAATTGGACAAGAATTAGCCTAGGGAGGACGAAAATGACCTAATTGATCATCCAATGACACAAACACACCTATTGGATGCACAAGATTGGTTAAAAACCCTAATTGGACAAGAATAAGCCTAGGGAGGACGAAAATGACCTAATTGATCATCCATTGCCACAAACAAACTTATTGGATGCACAAGATTGGTTAAAAACCCTAATTGGACAAGAATAAGCCTAGGGAGGACGAAAATGACCTAATTGATCATCCAATGACACAAACACACCTATTGGATGCACAAGATTGGTTAAAAACCCTAATTGGACAAGAATATGCCTTGGGAGGACGAAAATAACCTAATTGATCGTCCAATGACACAAACACACCTATTGGATGCACAAGATTGGTTAAAAACCCTAATTGGACAAGAATAAGCCTAGGGAGGACGAAAATGACCTAATTGATCATCCAATGACACAAACACACCTATTGGATGCACAAGATTGGTTAAAAACCCTAATTGGACAAGAATAAGCCTAGGGAGGACGAAAATGACCTAATTGATCATCCAATGACACAAACACACCTATTGGATGCACAAAATTGGTTAAAAACCGTAGTTGGACAAGAAGATGCCTAGGGAGGACGAAATTTACCTAATTGATCATCCAATGACACAAATGAACTTATTGGATGCACAAGATTTGTTAAAAACCCTAATTGGACAAGAATAAGCCTAGGGAGGACGAAAATGACCTAATTGATCATCCAATGACACAAACACACCTATTGGATGCACAAGATTGGTTAAAAACCCTAATTGGACAAGAATAAGCCTAGGGAGGACGAAAATGACCTAATTGATAATCCAAAGACACAAACACATCTATTGGATGCACAAGATTGGTTAAAAACCCTAATTGGACAAGAATAAGCCTAGGGAGGACGAAAATGACCTAATTGATCATCCAATGACACAAACACACCTATTGGATGCACAAGATTCGTTAAAAATCCTAATTGGACAAGAATATGCCTAGGGAGGACGAAAATGACCTAATTGATCGTCCAATGAAACAAACACACCTGTTGGATGCACAAGATTGGTTAAAAACCCTAATTGGACAAGAATATGCCTAGGGAGGACGAATTAGACCTAAATATTAATTCAATGAAACAAACAAACTTATAGGATGCACAAGATTGGTTAAAAACCCTAATTGGACAAGAATAAGCCTAGGGAGGACGAAAATGACCTAATTGATCATCCAATGACACAAACACACCTATTGGATGCACAAGATTGGTTAAAAACCCTAATTGGACAAGAATAAGCCTAGGGAGGACGAAAATGACCTAATTGATCATCCAATGACACAAACACACCTATTGGATGCACAAGATTGGTTAAAAACCCTAATTGGATAAGAATGTGCCTAGGGAAGACGAAAATGACCTAATTGATCATCCAATGACACAAATGAACTTATTGGTTGCACAAAATTAGTTAAAAACCCTAATTGGACAAGAATAAGTCTATGGAGGACGAAAATAACCTAATTGATCATCCAATGACCCAAACACACCTATTGGATGCACAAGTTTTGTCTAAAACTCTAATTGGACAAGAATATGCCTAGGGAGGACGAAAATGACCTAAATGTTAATCCAATGACACAAATGAACTTATTGGATGCACAAGATTGGTTAAAAACCCTAATTGGACAAGAATAAGCCTAGGGAGGACGAAAATGACCTAAATGTTAATCCAATGACACAGCTCAACTTATTGGATGCACAAGATTGGTTAAAAACCCTAATTGGACAAGAATAAGCCTATGGAGGACGAAAATGACCCAAATGTTAATCCAATGACACAACTCAACTTATTGGATGCACAAGATTGGTTAAAAACCCTAATTTGACAAGAATATGCCTAGGGAGGACGAAAAAGACCTAATTGATCGTCCAATGACACAAACACACCTATTGGATGCACAAGATTGGTTAAAAACCCTAATTGGACAAGAATAAGCCTAGGGAGGACGAAAATGACCTAATTGATCATCCAATGACACAAACACACCTATTGGATGCACAAGATTGGTTAAAAACCCTAATTGGACAAGAATAAGCCTAGGGAGGACGAAAATGACCTAATTGATCATCCATTGCCACAAACACACCTATTGGATGCACAAGATTGGTTACAAACCCTAATTGGACAAGAATAAGCCTAGGGAGGACGAAAATAACCTAATTGATCATCCAATGACACAAAAACACCTATTGGATGCACAAGATTGGTTAAAAACCCTAATTGGACAAGAATAAGCCTAGGGAGGACGAAAATGACCTAATTGATCATCCAATGACACAAACACACCTATTGGATGCACAAGATTGGTTAAAAACCCTAATTGGACAAGAATAAGCCTAGGGAGGACGAAAATGACCTAATTGATCATCCAATGACACAAACACACCTATTGGATGCACAAGATTAGTTAAAAACCCTAATTGGATAAGAATAAGCTTAGGGAGGACGAAAATAACCTAATTGATCATCCAATGACACAAACACACCTATTGGATGCACAAGATTGGTTAAAAACCCTAATTGGACAAGAATAAGCCTAGGGAGGACGAAAATGACCTAATTGATCATCGAATGACACAAACACACCTATTGGATGCACAAGATTGGTTAAAAATTCTAATTGGACAAGAATATGCCTTGGGAGGACAATATGACCTAAATATTAATTCAATGACACAAACAAACTTATTGGATGCACAAGATTGGTTAAAAACACTAATTGGACAAGAATATGCCTAGGGAGGACAAAAATGACCTAATTGATCATCCAATGACACAAACACACCTATTGGATGCACAAGATTGGTTAAAACCCTAATTGGAAAAGAATAAGCCTAGGGAGGACAAAAATGACCTAATTGATCATCCAATGACACAACCACACCTATTGGATGCACAAGATTGGTTAAAAACCCTAATTGGTCAAGAATATGCCAAGGGAGGACGAAAATGACCTAAATGTTAATCCAATAACACAAATGAACTTATTGGATGCACAAGATTGATTAAAAACCCTAATTGGACAAGAATATGCCTAGGGAGGACGAAAATGACCGAAATATTAATTCAATGACATAAACAAACTTATTGGATGCACAAGATTGGTTAAAAACCCTAATTGGACAAGAATAAGCCTAGGGAGGACGAAAATGACCTAATTGATCATCCATTGCCACAAACACACCTATTGGATGCACAAAATTGGTTAAAAACCCTAATTGGACAAGAATATGCCTAGGGAGGACGAAAATGACCTAACTGATCATCCAATGTCACAAACACACCTATTGGATGCACAAAATTGGTTAAAAACCGTAATTGGACAAGAATAAGCCTAGGGAGGACGAAAATGACCTAATTGATCATCCAATGACACAAACACACCTATTGGAAGCACAAGATTGGTTAAAAACCCTAATTGGACAAGAATATGCCTACGGAGGACGAAAATGACCTAAATGTTAATCCAATGACAAAAATGAACTTATTGGATGCACAAGATTGGTTAAAAACCCTAATTGGACAAGAATAAGCCTAGGGAGGACGAAAATGACCTAATTGATCATCCAATGACACAAACACACCTATTGGATGCACAAGATTGGTTAAAAACCCTAATTGGACAAGAATATGCCTGGGGAGGACGAAAATGACCTAATTGATCGTCCAATGACACAAATGAACTTATTGGATGCACAAGATTAGTTAAAAACCTTAATTGGACAAGAATAAGCCTAGGGACGACGAAAATAACCTAATTGATCATCCAATGACACAAAAACACCTATTGGATGCACAAGATTGGTTAAAAACACTAATTGGACAAGAATATGCCTAGGCAGGACGAAAATGACCTAAATGTTAATCCAATTACACAACTCAACTTATTGGATGCACAAGATTGGTTAAAAACCCTAATTGGACAAGAATAAGACTAGGGATGACGAAAATGACCTAAATGTTAATCCAATGACACAACTCAACTTATTGGATGCACAAGATTGGTTAAAAACCCTAATTGGACAAGAATAAGCCTAGGGAGGACGAAAATGACCTAATTGATCATCCAATGACACAAACACACCTATTGGATGCACAAGATTGGTTAAAAACCCTAATTGGACAAGAATATGCCTAGGGACGACGAAAATGACCTAAATATTAATTCAATGACACAAACAAACTTATCGGATGCACAAGATTGGTTAAAAACCCTAATTGGACAAGAATAAGCCTAGGGAGGACGAAAATGACCTAATTGATCATCCAATGACACAAACACACCTATTGGATGCACAAGATTGGTTAAAAACCCTAATTGGACAAGAATATGCCTAGGGAGGACGAAAATGACCTAATTGATCATCCAATGACACAAACACAGCTATTGGATGCACAAGATTGGTTAAAAACCCTAATTGGACCAGAATAAGCCTAGGGAGGACGAAAATGACCTAATTGATCATCCAATGACACAAACACACCTATTGGATGCACAAGATTGGTTAAAAACCCTAATTGGGAAGAATAAGTGTAGGGAGGACGAAAATGACCTAATTGATCGTCCAATGACAGAAACACACCTATTGGATGCACAAGATTGGTTAAAAACCCTAATTGGACAAGAATATGCCTAGGGAGGACGAAAATGACCTAATTGATCATCCAATGACACAAACACGCCTATTGGAAGCACAAGATTGGTTAAAAACCCTAATTGGACAAGAATATGCCTAGGGAGGACGAAAATGACCTAATTGATCATCCAATGACACAAACACAGCTATTGGATGCACAAGATTGGTTAAAAACCCTAATTGGACAAGAATATGCCTAGGGAGGACGAATATGACCTAAATGTTAATCCAATAACACAAATGAACTTATTGGATGCACAAGATTGGTTAAAAAACCTAATTGGACAAGAATAAGCCTAGGGAGGACGAAAATGACCTAAATGTTAATCCAATGACACAACTCAACTTATTGGATGCACAAGATTGGTTAAAAACCCTAATTGGACAAGAATAAGCCTAGGGAGGACGAAAATAACCTAATGTATCATCCAATGACACAAACACACCTATTGGATGCACAACATTCGTTAAAAACCCTAATTGGACAAGAATATGCCTAGGGAGGACGAAAATAACCTAATTGATCATCCAATGACACAAACACACCTATTGGATGCACAAGATTCGTTAAAAACCCTGATTGGACAAGAATATGCCTAGGGAGGACGAAAATGACCTAATTGATCATCCAATGACACAAACACACCTATTGGATGCACAAGATTGTTAAAAACCCTAATTGGACAAGAATAAGCCTAGGGAGGACGAAAATGACCTAATTGATCATCCAATGACACAAACACACCTATTGGATGCACAAGATTGGTTAAAAACCCTAATTGGACAAGAATAAGCCTAGGGAGGACGAAAATGACCTAAATGTTAATCCAATGACACAACTCAACTTATTGGATGCACAAGATTGGTTAAAAACCCTAATTGGACAAGAATAAGCCTAGGGAGGACGAAAATAACCTAATTGATCATCCAATGACACAAACACACCTATTGGATGCACAAGAAAGATTAAAAACCCTAATTGGACAAGAATATGCCTAGGGAGGACGAAAATGACCTAAATGTTAATCCAATGACACAAATGAACTTATGGGATGCACAAGATTGGTTAAAAATCCTAATTGGACAAGAATAAGCCTAGGGAGGACGAAAATGACCTAAATGCAAATCCAATGACACAACTCAACTTATTGGATGCACAAGATTGGTTAAAAACCCTAATTGGACAAGAATAAGCCTAGGGAGGACGAAAATGACCTAATTGATCATCCAATGACACAAACACACCTATTGGATGCACAAGATTGGTTAAAAACCCTAATTGGAAAAGAATAAGTCTAGGGAGGAGGAAAATGACCTAAATGTTAATCCAATGACACAACTCAACTTATTGGATGCACAAGATTGGTTAAAAACCCTAATTGGACAAGAATAAGCCTAGGGAGGACGAAAATGACCTAATTGATCATCCAATGACACAAACACACCTATTGGATGCACAAGATTGGTTAAAAACCTTAGTTGGACAAGAATAAGCCTTGGGAGGACGAAAATGACCTAAATGTTAATTCAATGACACAACTCAACTTATTGGATGCACAAGATTGGTTAAAAACCCTAATTGGACAAGAATATGCCTAGGGAGGACGAAAATGACCTAAATGTGAATCCAATGAAACAAATGAACTTATTGGATGCACAAGATTGGTTAAAAACCTAATTGGACAGGAATAAGCCTAGGGAGAATGAAAATGACCTAAATGTTAATCCAATGACACAACTCAACTTATTGGATGCACAAGATTGGTTAAAAACCCTAATTGGACAAGAATAAGCCTAGGGAGGACGAAAATGACCTAATTGATCATCCAATGACACAAACACACCTATTGGATGCACAAGATTGGTTAAAAACCCTAATTGGACAAGAATATGCCTAGAGAGGACGAAAATAACCTAATTGATCATCCAATGACACAAACACACCTATTGGATGCACAAGATCGGTTAAAAACCCTAATTGGACAAGAATAAGCCTAGGGAGGACGAAAATGACCTAATTGATCATCCAATGACACAAACACACCTATTGGATGAACAAGATTGGTTAAAAACCCTAATTGGACAAGAATAAGCCTAGGGAGGATGAAAATGACCTAAATGTTAATCCAATGACACAACTCAACTTATTGGATGCACAAGATTGGTTAAAAACCCTAATTGGACAAGAATATGCCTAGGGAGGACGAAAATGACCTAATTGATCATCCAATGACACAAACACACCTATTGGATGCACAAGATAGGTTAAAAACCATAATTGGACAAGAATAAGCCTAGGGAGGACCAAAATGACCTAATTGATCTTCCAATGACACAAACACACCTATTGGAAGCACAAGATTGGTTAAAAACCCTAATTGGACAAGAATATGCCTAGGGAGGACGAAAATGACCTAAATATTAATTCAAGGACACAAACAAAGTTATTGGATGCACAAGATTGGTTAAAAACCCTAATTGGACAAGAATAAGCCTTGGTTGGACGAAAATGACCTAAATGTTAATCCAATGACACAACTCAACTTATTGGATGCACAAGATTGGTTAAAAACCCTAATTGGACAAGAATAAGCCTATGGAGGACGAAAATGACCTAAATGTTAATCCAATGACACAACTCAACTTATTGGATGCACAAGATTGGTTAAAAACCCTAATTGGACAAGAATAAGCCTAGGGAGGACGAAAATGACCTAATTGATCATCCAATGACACAAACACACCTATTGGATGCACAAGATTGGTTAAAAACCCTAATTGGACCAGAATATGCCTAGGGAGGACGAAAATGACCTAATTGATCATCCAATGACAAAAACACACCTATTGGATGCACAAGATTGGTTAAAAACCCTAATTGGACAAGAATAAGCCTAGGGAGGACGAAAATAACCTAATTGATCATCCAATGACACAAACACACCTATTGGATGCACAAGATTGGTCTAAAACTCTAATTGGACAAGAATATGCCTAGGTAGGACGAAAATGACCTAAATGTTAATCCAACGACACAAATGAACGTATTGGGTGCACAAGATTGGTTAAAAACCCTAATTGGACAAGAATAAGCCGAGGGAGGACGAAAATAACCTAATTGATCATCCAATGACACAAACACACCTATTGGATGCACAAGATTGGTTAAAAACCCTAATTGGACAAGAATATGCCTAGGGAGGACGAAAATGACCTAAATGTTAATCCAATGACACAAATGAACTTATTGGATGCACAAGATTGGTTAAAAACCCTAATTGGACAAGAATAAGCCTAGGGAGGACGAAAATGACCTAAATGTTAATCCAATGACACAACTCAACTTATTGGATGCAAAAGATTGGTTAAAAACCCTAATTGGACAAGAATAAGCCTATGGAGGGCGAAAATGACCTAATTGATCATCCAATGACACAAACACACCTATTGGATGCACAAGATTGGTTAAAAACCCTAATTGGACAAGAATAAGCCTAGGGAGGACGAAAATGACCTAAATGTTAATCCAATGACACAACTCAACTTATTGGATGCACAAGATTGGTTAAAAACCCTAATTGGACAAGAATAAGCCTAGGGAGGACGAAAATGACCTAATTGATCATCCAATGACACAAACACACCTATTGGATGCACAAGATTGGTTAAAAACCCTAATTGGACAAGAATATGCCTAGGGAGAACTAAAATGACCTAAATTCATCATCCAGTGACACAAAAACACCTATTGGATGCACAAGATTGGTTAAAAACCCTAATTGGACAAGAATATGCCTAGGGAGGACGAAAATGACCTAAATATTAATTCAATGACATAAACAAACTTATTGGATGCACAAGATTGGTTAAAAACCCTAATTGGACAAGAATAAGCCTAGGGAGTACGAAAATGACCTAATTGATCATCCAATGACACAAACACACCTATTGGATGCACAAGATTGGTTAAAAACCCTAATTGGACAAGAATAAGACTATGGAGGACGAAAATGACCTAAATGTTAATCCAATGACACAACTCAACTTATTGGATGCACAAGATTGGTTAAAAACCCTAATTGGACAAGAATAAGCCTAGGGAGGACGAAAATGACCTAATTGATCATCCAATGACACAAACACACCTATTGGATGCACAAGATTCGTTAAAAACCCTAACTGGACAAGAATATGCCTAGGGAGGACGGAAATGACCTAATTGATCGTCCAATGAAACAAACACACCTATTGGATGCACAAGATTGGTTAAAAACCCTAATTGGACAAGAATATGCCTAGGGAGGACGAAAATGACCTAAATATTAATTCAATGAAAGAAACAAACTTATTGGATGCACATGATTGGTTAAAAACCCTAATTGGACAAGAATAAGCCTAGGGAGGACGAAAATGACCTAATTGATCATCCAATGACACAAACACACCTATTGGATGCACAAGATTGGTTAAAAACCCTAATTGGACAAGAATAAGCCTAGGGAGGACGAAAATGACCTAATTGATCATCCATTGCCACAAACACACCTATTGGATGCACAAGATTGGTTAAAAACCCAAATTGGACAAGAATATGCCTACGGAGGACGAAAATGACCTAAATATTAATTCAAGGACACAAATAAAGTTATTGGATGCACAAGATTGGTTAAAAACCCTAATTGGACAAGAATAAGCCTAGGGAGGACGAAAATGACCTAAATGTTAATCCAATGACACAACTCAACTTATTGGATGCACAAGATTGGTTAAAAACCCTAATTGGACAAGAATAAGCCTATGAAGAACGAAAATGACCTAAATCTTAATCCAATGACAAAAATGAACTTATTGGATGCACAAGATTGGTTAAAAACCCTAATTGGACAAGAATAAGCCTAGGGAGGACGAAAATGACCTAATTGATCATCCAATGACACAAACACACCTATTGGATGCACAAGATTGGTTAAAAACCCTAATTGGAAAAGAATAAGCCTAGGGAGGACGAAAATGACCTAATTGATCATCCAAAGACACAAACACACCTATTGGATGCACAAGATTGGTTAAAAACCCTAATTGGAAAAGAATAAGCCTAGGGAGGACGAAAATGACCTAATTGATCATCCAAAGACACAAACACACCTATTTGATGCACAAGATTGGTTAAAAACTCTAGTTGGACAAGAATATGCCTAGGGAGGACGAAAATGACCTAATTGATCATCCAATGACACAAACACATCTATTGGATGCACAAGATTGGTTAAAAACCCTAATTGGACAAGAATATGCCTAGGGAGGACGAAAATGACCTAATTGATCATCCAATGACACAAACACACCTATTGGATACACAAGATTGGTTAAAACCCTAATTGGAAAAGAATAAGCCTAGGGAGGACAAAAATGACCTAATTGATCATCCAATGACACCACCACACCTATTGGATGGACAAGATTGGTTAAAAACCCTAATTGGACAAGAATATGCCAAGGGAGGAAGAAAATGACCTAAATGTTAATCCAATAACACAAATGAACTTCTTGGATGCACAAGATTGGTTAAAAACCCTAATTGGACAAGAATATGCCTAGGGAGGACGAAAATGACCGAAATATTAATTCAATGACATAAACAAACTTATTGGATGCACAAGATTGGTTAAAACCCCAAATTGGACAAGAATAAGCCTAGGGAGGACGAAAATGACCTAATTATTCATCCAATGACACAAACACACCTATTGGAAGCACAAGATTGGTTAAAAACCCTAATTGGGCAAGAATATGCCTAGGGAGGACGAAAATGACCTAAATGTTAATCCAATGACACAACTCAACTTATTGGGTGCACAAGATTGGTTAAAAACCCAAATTGGACAAGAATAAGCCTAGGGAGGACGAAAATGACCTAATTGATCATCCAATGACACAAACACACCTATTGGATGCACAAGATTGGTTAAAAACCCTAATTGGACAAGAATAAGCCTAGGGAGGACGAAAATGACCTAAATGTTAATCCAATGACACAACTCAACTTATTTGATGCACAAGATTGGTTAAAAACCCTAATTGGACAAGAATAAGCATGGGGAGGACGAAAATGACCTAATTGATCATCCAATGACACAAACACACCTATTGGATGCACAAGATTGGTTAAAAACCCTAATTGGACAAGAATATGCTTAGGGAGGACGAAAATGACCTAAATATTAATTTAATGACACAAACAAACTTATCGGATGCACAAGATTGGTTAAAACCCCTAATTGGACAAGAATAAGCCTATGGAGGACGAAAATGACCTAATTGATCATCCAAAGATACAAACACACCTATTGGATGCACAAGATTGGTTAAAAACCCTAATTGGAAAAGAATAAGCCTAGGGAGGACGTAAATGACCTAATTGATCATCCAATGACACAAACACACCTATTGGATGCACAAGATTGGTTAAAAACCCTAATTGGACAAGAATATGCCTAGGGAGGACGAAAATGACCTAATTGATCATCCAATGACACAAACACACCTATTGGATGCACAAGATTGGTTAAAAACCCTAATTGGACAAGAATAAGCCTAGGGAGGACGAAAATGACCTAATTGATCATCTATTGCCACAAACACACCTATTGGATGCACAAGATTGGTTTAACACCTATTGGATGCACAAGATTGGTTAAAAACCCTAATTGGACAAGAATAAGCCTAGGGAGGACGAAAATAACCTATTTGATCATCCAATGACACAAACACACCTGTTGGATGCACAAGATTGGTTAAAAACCCTAATTGGACAAGAATATGCCTAGGGAGGACGAAAATGACCTAAATGTTAATCCAATGACACAAATGAACTTATTGGATGCATAAGATTGGTTAAAAACCCTAATTGGACAAGAATAAGCCTAGGGAGGACGAAAATGACCTAAATGTTAATCCAATGACACAAATCAACTTATTGGATGCACAAGATTGGTTAAAAACCCTAATTGGACAAGAATAAGCCTAGGGAGGACGAAAATGACCTAAATGCTAATCCAATGACACAACTCAACTTATTGGATGCACAAGATTGGTTAAAAACCCTAATTGGACAAGAATAAGCCTATGGAGGACGAAAATGACCTAAATGTTAATCCAATGACACAACTCAACTTATTGGATGCACAAGATTGGTTAAAAACCCTAATTGGACAAGAATAAGCCTAGGGAGGACGAAAATGACCTAAATGTTAATCCAATGACACAGCTCAACTTATTGGATGCACAAGATTGGTTAAAAACCCTAATTGGACAAGAATAAGCCTATGGAGGACGAAAATGACCTAAATGTTAATCCAATGACACAACTCAACTTATTGGATGCACAAGATTGGTTAAAAACCCTAATTGGACAAGAATAAGCCTAGGGAGGACGAAGATGACCTAATTGATCATCCAATGACACAAACACACCTATTGGATGCACAAGATTGGTTAAAAACCCTAGTTGGACAAGAATATGCCTAGGGAGGACGAAAATGACCTAATTGATCATCCAATGACACAAATGAACGTATTGGATGCACAAGATTAGTTAAAAACCCTAATTGGACAAGAATAAGCCTAGGGAGGACGAAAATGACCTAATTGATCATCCAATGACACAAACACACCTATTGGATGCACAAGATTGGTTAAAAACCCTAATTGGACAAGAATAAGCCTAGGGAGGACGAAAATGACCTAATTGATCATCCATTGCCACAAAAACACCTATTGGATGCACAAGATTGGTTAAAAACCCTAATTGGACAAGAATATGCCTAGGGAGGACGAAAATGACCTAATTGATCATCCAATGACACAAACACACCTATTGGATGCACAAGATTGGTTAAAAACCAAAATTGGACAAGAATAAGCCTAGGGAGGACGAAAATGACCTAATTGATCATCCAATGACACAAACACACCTATTGGATGCACAAGATTGGTTAAAAACCCTAATTGGACAAGAATAAGCCTAGGGAGGACGAAAATGACCTAATTGATCATCCAATGACACAAACACACCTATTGGATGCACAAGATCGATGAATAACCCTAAATTGACAAGAATATGCCTAGGGAGGACGAAAATGACCTAATTGATCATCCAATGACACAAACACACCTATTGGATGCACAAGATTGGTTAAAAACCCTAATTGGACAAGAATATGCCTAGGGAGGACGAAAGTGACCTAAATATTAATTCAATGACACAAACAAACTTATTGGATGCACAAGATTGGTTAAAAAACCCTAATTGACAAGAATAAGCCTAGGGAGGACGAAAATGACCTAATTGATCATCCAATGACACAAACACACCTATTGGATGCACAAGATTGGTTAAAAACCCTAATTGGACAAGAATAAGCCTAGGGAGGACCAGAATGACCTAATTGATCATCTAATGACACAAACACACCTATTGGAAGCACAAGATCGGTTAAAAACCCTAGTTGGACAAGAATATGCCTAGGGAGGACAAAAATTATCTAATTGATCATCCAATGACACAAAAACACCTATTGGATGCACAAGATTGGTTAAAAACCCTAATTGGACAAGAATATGCCTAGGGAGGACGAAAATGACCTAAATATTAATTCAATGACACAAACAAACTTATTGGATGCACAAGATTGGTTAAAAACCCTAATTGGACAAGAATAAGCCTAGGGAGGACGAAAATGACCTAATTGATCATCCAATGACACAAACACACCTATTGGATGCACAAGATTGGTTAAAAACCCTAATTGGACAAGAATAAGCCTAGGGAGGACCATAATGACCTAATTGATCATCCAATGACACAAACACACCTATTGGAAGCACCAGATTTGTTAAAAACCCTTGTTGGACAAGAATATGCCTAGGGAGGACAAAAATGACCTAATTGATCATCCAATGACACAAACACAACTATTGGATGCACAAGATTGGTTAAAAACCCTAATTGGACAAGAATATGCCTTGGGAGGACGAAAATGACCTAAATATTAATTCAATGACACAAACAAACTTATTGGATGCACAAGATTGGTTAAAAACCCTAATTGGACAAGAATAAGCCTAGGGAGGACGAAAATGACCTAATTGATCATCCAATGACACAAACACACCTATTGGATGCACAAGATTGGTTAAAAACCCTAATTGGACAAGAATATGCCTTGGGAGGACGAAAATGACCTGAATATTAATTCAATGACACAAACAAACTTATTGGATTCACAAGATTGGTTAAAAACCGTAATTGGACAAGAATAAGCCTAGGGAGGACGAAAATGACCTAATTGATCATCCAATGACACAAACACACCTATTGGATGCACAAGATTGGTTAAAAACCCTAATTGGACAAGAATAAGCCTAGGGAGGACGAAAATGACCTAATTGATCATCCAATGACACAAACACACCTATTGGATGCACAAGATTGGTTAAAAACCCTAATTGGACAAGAATATGCCTAGGGAGGACGAAAATGACCTAATTGATCATCCAATGACACAAACACACCTATTGGATGCACAAGATTCGTTAAAAACCCTAATTGGACAAGAATATGCATAGGGAGGACGAAAATGACCTAATTGATCATCCAATGACACAAACACACCTATTGGATGCTCAAGATTCGTTAAAAACCCTAATTGGACAAGAATATGCCTAGGGAGGACGAAAATGACCTAATTGATCATCCAATGACACAAACACACCTATTGGATGCACAAGATTGGTTAAAAACCCTAATTGGACAAGAATATGCCTAGGGAGGACGAAAATGACCTAATTGATCATCCAATGACACAAACACACCTATTGGATGCACAAGATTGGTTAAAAACCCTAATTGGACAAGAATATGCCTAAGGAGGACGAAAATGACCTAAATATTAATTCAATGGCACAAACAAAGTTATTGGATGCACAAGATTGGTTAAAAACCCTAATTTGACAAGAATAAGCCTAGGGATGAAGAAAATTACCTAATTGATCATCCAATGACACAAACACACCTATTGGATGCACAAGATAGGTTAAAAACCCTAACTGGACAAGAATATGCCTAGGGAGGACGAAAATGACCTAAATGTAAATCCAATGACACATATGAACTTATTGGATGCACAAGATTGGTTAAAAACCCTAATTGGACAAGAATAAGCATAGGGAGGACGAAAATGACCTAAATGTTAATCCAATGACACAACTCAACTTATTGGACGCACAAGATTGGTTAAAAACCCTAATTGGACAAGAATAAGCCTAGGGAGGACGAAAATGACCTAAATGTTAATCCAATGACACAAATCAACTTATTGGATGCACAAGATTGGTTAAAAACCCTAATTGGACAAGAATAAGCCTAGGGAGGACGAAAATGACCTAATTGATCATCCAATGACACAAACACACCTATTGGATGCACAAGATTCGTTAAAAACCCTAACTGGACAAGAATATGCCTAGGGAGGACGGAAATGACCTAATTGATCGTCCAATGAAACAAACACACCTATTGGATGCACAAGATTGGTTAAAAACCCTAATTGGACAAGAATAAGCCTAGGGAGGACGAAAATGACCTAAATGTTAATCCAATGACACAACTCAACTTATTGGATGCACAAGATTGGTTAAAAACCCTAATTGGACAAGAATAAGCCTATGGAGGACGAAAATGACCTAAATGTTAATCCAATGACACAACTCAACATATTGGACGCACAAGATTGGTTAAAAACCCTAATTGGACAAGAATAAGCCTAGGGAGGACGAAAATGACCTAATTGATCATCCAATGACACAAACACACCTATTGGATGCACAAGATTCGTTAAAAACCCTAACTGGACAAGAATATGCCTAGGGAGGACGGAAATGACCTAATTGATCGTCCAATGAAACAAACACACCTATTGGATGCACAAGATTGGTTAAAAACCCTAATTGGACAAGAATATGCCTAGGGAGGACGAAAATGACCTAAATGTTAATCCAATGACACAACTCAACTTATTGGATGCACAAGATTGGTTAAAAACCCTAATTGGACAAGAATAAGCCTAGGGAGGACGAAAATGACCTAAATGTTAATCCAATGGCACAACTCAACTTATTGGATGCACAAGATTGGTTAATAACCCTAATTGGGCAAGAATAAGCCTAGGGAGGACGAAAATGACCTAATTGATCATCCAATGACACAAACACACCTATTGGATGCACAAGATTGGTTAAAAACCCTAATTGGACAAGAATATGCCTAGGGAGGACATAAATGACGTAATTGATCATCCAATGACACAAACACACCTATTGGAGGCACATGATTGGTTAAAAACCCTAAATGGACAAGAATATGCCTAGGGAGGACGAAAATGACCTAAATATTAATTCAATGTCACAAACAAACTTATCGGATGCACAAGATTGGTTAAAAACCCTAATTGGACAAGAATAAGCCTAGGGAGGACGAAAATGACCTAATTGATCATCCAATGACACAAACACACCTATTGGATGCACAAGATTGGTTAAAAACCCTAATTGGACAAGAATAAGCCTAGGGAGGACGAAAATGACCTAATTGATCATCCAATGACACAAACACACCTATTGGATGCACAAGATTGGTTAAAAACCCTAATTGGACAAGAATAAGCATAGAAAGGACGAAAATGACCTAATTGATCATCCAATGACACAAACACACCTATTGGATGGACAAGATTGGTTAAAAACCCTAATTGGACAAGAATATGCCTAGGGAGAACGAAAATGACCTAAATGTTAATCCAATGACACAAATGAACTTATTGGATGCACAAGATTTGTTAAAAACCCTAATTGGTCAAGAATAAGCCTAGGGAGGACGAAAATGACCTAAATGCTAATCCAATGACACAACTCAACTTATTGGATGCACAAGATTGGTTAAAAACCCTAATTGGTCAAGAATAAGCCTAGGAGGACGAAAATGACCAAATTGATCATCCATTGCCACAAACACACCTATTGGATGCACAAGATTGGTTAAAAACCCTAATTGGACAAGAATAAGCCTAGGGAGGACGAAAATGACCTAATTGATCATCCATTGCCACAAACACACCTATTGGATGCACAAGATTGGTTAAAAACCCTAATTGGACAAGAATATGCCTAGGGAGGACGAAAATGACCTAATTGATCATCCAATGACACAAACACACCTATTGGATGCACAAGATTGGTTAAAAACCCTAATTGGACAAGAGTTAGCCTAGGGAGGCCGAAAATGACCTAATTGATCATCCAATGACACAAACACACCTATTGGATACACAAGATTGGTTAAAAACCCTAATTGGATAAGAATAAGCCTTGGGAGGACGAAAATGACCTAATTGATCATCCATTGCCACAAACACACCTATTGGATGCACAAGATTGGTTAAAAACCCTAATTGGACAAGAATATGCCTAGGGAGGACGAAAATGACCTAATTGATCTTCCAATGACACAAACACACCTATTGGATGCACAAGATTGGTTAAAAACCTTAATTGGACAAGAATTAGCCTAGGGAGGACGAAAATGACCTAATTGTTCATCCAATGACACAAACACACCTATTTGATGCACAAGATTGGTTAAAAACCCTAATTGGACAAGAATATGCTTAAGGAGAACGAAAATGACCTAAATATTAATTCAATGACACAAACAAAGTTATTGGATGCACAAGATTGGTTAAAAACTCTAATTGGACAAGAATAAGCCTAGGGAAGACGAAAATGACCTAATTGATCATCCAATGACACAAACACACCTATTGAATACACAAGATTGGTTAAAAACCCTAATTGGACAAGAATAAGCCTAGGGAGGACGAAAATGACCTAATTGATCATCCATTGCCACAAACACACCTATTGGATGCACAAGATTGGTTAAAAACCCTAATTGGACAAGAATATGCCTAGGGAGGACGAAAATGACCAAATTGATCATCCAATGACACAAACACACCTATTGGATGCACAAGATTGGTTAAAAACCCTAATTGGACAAGAATTAGCCTAGGGAGGACGAAAATGACCTAATTGATCATCCAATGACACAAACACACCTATTGGATGCACAAGATTGGTTAAAAACCCTAATTGGACAAGAATAAGCCTAGGGAGGACGAAAATGACCTAATTGATCATCCAATGACACTAACACACCTATTGGATGCACAAGATTGGTTAAAATCCCTAATTGGACAAGAATATGCCTAGGGAGGGTGAAAATGACCTAATTGATCATCCAATGACACAAACACACCTATTGGATGCACAAGATTGGTTAAAAACCCTAATTGGACAAGAATAAGCCTAGGGAGGACGAAAATGACCTAATTGATCATCCAATGACACAAACACACCTATTGGATGCACAAGATTGGTTAAAAACCCCAATTGGACAAGAATAAGCCAAGGGAGGACGAAAATGACCTAAATGTTAATCCAATGACACAACTCAACTTATTGGATGCACAAGATTGGTTAAAAACCCTAATTGGACAAGAATAAGCCTAGGGAGGACGAAAATGACCTAAATGTTAATCCAATGACACAACTCAACTTATTGGATGCACAAGATTGGTTAAAAACCCTAATTGGACAAGAAAAAGCCTAGGGAGGACGAAAATGACCTAATTGATCATCCAATGACAAAAACACGCCTATTGGATGCACAAGATTGGTTAAAAACCCTAATTGGACAAGAATAAGCCTATGGAGGACGAAAATGACCTAATTTATCGTCCAATGACACAAACACACCTATTGGATGCACAAGATTGGTTAAAAACCCTAATTGGACAAGAATAAGCCTAGGGAGGACGAAAATGACCTAAATGTTAATCCAATGACACAACTCAACTTATTGGATGCACAAGATTGGTTAAAAACCCTAATTGGACAAGAATAAGCCTAGGGAGGACGAAAATGACCTAAATGTTAATCCAATGACACAACTCAACTTATTGGATGCACAAGATTGGTTAAAAACCCTAATTGGACAAGAATAAGCCTATGGAGGACGAAAATGACCTAATTGATTATCCAATGACACAAACATACCTATTGGATGCACAAGATTGGTTAAAAACCCTAATTGGACAAGAATAAGCCTAGGGAGGACGAAAATGACCTAATTGATCATCCAATGACACAAACACACCTATTGGATGCACAAGATTGGTTAAAAACCCTAATTGGACAAGAATATGCCTAGGGAGGACGAAAATGACCTAATTGATCATCCAATGACACAAACACACCTATTGGATGCACAAGATTCGTTAAAAACCCTAATTGGACAAGAATATGCATAGGGAGGACGAAAATGACCTAATTGATCATCCAATGACACAAACACACCTATTGGATGCTCAAGATTCGTTAAAAACCCTAATTGGACAAGAATATGCCTAGGGAGGACGAAAATGACCTAATTGATCATCCAATGACACAAACACACCTATTGGATGCACAAGATTGGTTAAAAACCCTAATTGGACAAGAATATGCCTAGGGAGGACGAAAATGACCTAATTGATCATCCAATGACACAAACACACCTATTGGATGCACAAGATTGGTTAAAAACCCTAATTGGACAAGAATATGCCTAAGGAGGACGAAAATGACCTAAATATTAATTCAATGGCACAAACAAAGTTATTGGATGCACAAGATTGGTTAAAAACCCTAATTTGACAAGAATAAGCCTAGGGATGAAGAAAATTACCTAATTGATCATCCAATGACACAAACACACCTATTGGATGCACAAGATAGGTTAAAAACCCTAACTGGACAAGAATATGCCTAGGGAGGACGAAAATGACCTAAATGTAAATCCAATGACACATATGAACTTATTGGATGCACAAGATTGGTTAAAAACCCTAATTGGACAAGAATAAGCATAGGGAGGACGAAAATGACCTAAATGTTAATCCAATGACACAACTCAACTTATTGGACGCACAAGATTGGTTAAAAACCCTAATTGGACAAGAATAAGCCTAGGGAGGACGAAAATGACCTAAATGTTAATCCAATGACACAAATCAACTTATTGGATGCACAAGATTGGTTAAAAACCCTAATTGGACAAGAATAAGCCTAGGGAGGACGAAAATGACCTAATTGATCATCCAATGACACAAACACACCTATTGGATGCACAAGATTCGTTAAAAACCCTAACTGGACAAGAATATGCCTAGGGAGGACGGAAATGACCTAATTGATCGTCCAATGAAACAAACACACCTATTGGATGCACAAGATTGGTTAAAAACCCTAATTGGACAAGAATATGCCTAGGGAGGACGAAAATGACCTAAATATTAATTCAATGAAAGAAACAAACTTATTGGATGCACATGATTGGTTAAAAACCCTAATTGGACAAGAATAAGCCTAGGGAGGACGAAAATGACCTAATTGATCATCCAATGACACAAACACACCTATTGGATGCACAAGATTGGTTAAAAACCCTAATTGGACAAGAATAAGCCTAGGGAGGACGAAAATGACCTAATTGATCATCCATTGCCACAAACACACCTATTGGATGCACAAGATTGGTTAAAAACCCAAATTGGACAAGAATATGCCTACGGAGGACGAAAATGACCTAAATATTAATTCAAGGACACAAATAAAGTTATTGGATGCACAAGATTGGTTAAAAACCCTAATTGGAAAAGAATAAGCCTAGGGAGGACGAAAATGACCTAAATGTTAATCCAATGACACAACTCAACTTATTGGATGCACAAGATTGGTTAAAAACCCTAATTGGACAAGAATAAGCCTATGGAGGACGAAAATGACCTAATTGATCATCCAATGACACAAACACATCTATCGGACGCACAAGATTGGTTAAAAACCCTAATTAGACAAGAATATGCAAAGGGAGGACGAAAATGACCTAATTGATCATCCAATGACACAAACACACCTATTGGATCCACAAGATCGGTTAAAAACCCTAATTGGACAAGAATAAGCCTAGGGAGGACGAAAATGACCTAATTGATCATCCAGTGACACAAACACACCTATTGGATGCACAAGATTGGTTAAAAACCCTAATTGGACAAGAATATGCCTAGGGAGGACGAAAATGACCTAATTGATCATCCAATGACACAAGCAAACCAATTGGATGAACAAGATTGGTTAAAAACCCTAATTGGACAAGAATAAGCCTAGGGAGGACGAAAATGACCTAATTGATCATCCAATGACACAAACACACCTATTGGATGCACAAGATTGGTTAAAAACCCTAATTGGACAAGAATAAGCCTAGGGAGGACGAAAATGACCTAATTGATCATCCATTGCCACAAACACACCTATGGGATGCACAAGATTGGTTAAAAACCCTAATTGGACAAGAATATGCCTTGGGAGGACGAAAATGACCTAATTGGTCATCCAATGACACAAACACACCTATTGGATGCAAAAGATTGGTTAAAAACCCTAATTGGACAAGAATAAGCCTAGGGAGGACGAAAATGACCTAATTGATCATCCAATGACACAAACACACCTATTGGATGCACAAGATTGGTTAAAAACCCTAATTGGACAAGAATAAGCCTAGGGAGGACGAAAATGACCTAATTGATCATCCAATGACACAAACACACCTATTGGATGCACAAGATTGGTTAAAAACCCTAATTGGACAAGAATAAGCCTAGGGAGGACGAAAATGACCTAATTGATCATCCATTGCCACAAACACACCTATTGGATGCACAAGATTGGTTAAAAACCCTAATTGGACAAGAATATACCTATGGAGGGCGAAAATGACCTAATTGGTCATCCAATGACACAAACACACCTATTGGATGCACTAGATTGGTTAAAAACCCTAATTGAACAAGAATAAGCCTAGGGAAGACGAAAATAACCTAATTGATCATCCAATGACACAAACACACCTATTGGATGCACAAGATTGGTTAAAAACCCTAATTGGACAAGAATAAGCCTAGGGAGGACGAAAATGACCTAAATGTTAATCCAATGACACAACTCAACTTATTGGATGCACAAGATTGGTTAAAAACCCTAATTGGACAAGAATAAGCCTATGGAGGACGAAAATGACCTAAGTGATCATCCAATGACACAAACACACCTATTGGATGCACAAGATTGGTTAAAAACCCAAATTGGACAAGAATATGCCTAGGGAGGACGAAAATGACCTAATTGATCATCCAATGACACAAACTCACCTATTGGATGCACAAGATTGGTTAAAAACCCTAATTGGACAAGAATAAGCCTAGGGAGGACGAAAATGACCTAATTGATCATCCAATGACACAAACACACCTATTGGATGCACAAGATTGGTTAAAAACCCTAATTGGACAAGAATAAGCCTAGGGAGGACGAAAATGACCTAATTGATCATCCATTGCCACAAACACACCTATTGGACGCACAAAATTGGTTAAAAACCCTAATTGGACAAGAATATGCCTAGGGAGGACGAAAATGACCTAATTGATCATCCAATGACAGAAACACACCTATTGGATGCACAAGATTGGTTAAAAACCCTAATTGGACAAGAATATGCCTAGGGAGGACGAAAATGACCTAATTGATCATCCAATGACACAGACACACCTATTGGATGCACAAGATTGGTTAAAAACCCTAATTGGACAAGAATAAGTCTAGGGAGGACGAAAATGACCTAATTGATCATCCAATGACACAAACACACCTATTAGATGCACAAGATTGGTTAAAAACCCTAATTGGACAAGAATATGCCTAGGGAGGACGAAAATGACCTAAATATTAATTCAATGACACAAACAAACTTATTGGATGCACAAGATTGGTTAAAAACCCTAATTGGACAAGAATCAGCCTAGGGAGGACGAAAATGACCTAATTGATCATCCAATGACACAAACACACCTATTGGATGCACAAGATTGGTTAAAAACCCTAATTGGACAAGAATAAGCCTAGGGAGGACGAAAATGACCTAATTGATCATCCAATGACACAAAAACAACTATTGGATGCACAAGATTGGTTAAAAACCCTAATTGGACAAGAATAAGCCTAGGGAGGACGAAAATGACCTAATTGATCATCCAATGACACAAACACACCTATTGGATGCACAAGATTGGTTAAAAACCCTAATTGGACAAGAATAAGCCTACGTAGGATGAAAATGACCTAATTGATCATCCAATGACACAAACACACCTATTGGATGAACAAGATTGGTTAAAAACCCTAGTTGGACAAGAATATGCCTAGGGAGGACGAAAATGACCTAATTGATCATCCAATGACACAAATGAACTTATTGGATGCACAAGATTGGTTAAAAACCCTAGTTGTACAAGAATATACATAGGGAGGACGAAAATGACCTAATTGATCATCCAATGACACAAATGCACTTATTGGATGTACAAGATTTGTTAAAAACCCTAATTGGACAAGAATAAGCCTAGGGAGGACGAAAATGACCTAATTGATCATCCAATGACACAAACACACCTATTGGATGCACAAGATTGGTTAAAAACCCTAATTGGACAAGAATAAGCCTAGGGAGGACGAAAATGACCTAATTGATCATCCAATGACACAAACACACCTATTGGATGCACAAGATTGGTTAAAAACCCTAATTGGACAAGAATAAGCCTAGGGAGGACCATAATGACCTAATTGATCATCCAATGACACAAACACACCTATTGGAAGCACCAGATTTGTTAAAAACCCTTGTTGGACAAGAATATGCCTAGGGAGGACAAAAATGACCTAATTGATCATCCAATGACACAAACACAACTATTGGATGCACAAGATTGGTTAAAAACCCTAATTGGACAAGAATATGCCTTGGGAGGACGAAAATGACCTAAATATTAATTCAATGACACAAACAAACTTATTGGATGCACAAGATTGGTTAAAAACCCTAATTGGACAAGAATAAGCCTAGGGAGGACGAAAATGACCTAATTGATCATCCAATGACACAAACACACCTATTGGATGCACAAGATTGGTTAAAAACCCTAATTGGACAAGAATATGCCTTGGGAGGACGAAAATGACCTGAATATTAATTCAATGACACAAACAAACTTATTGGATTCACAAGATTGGTTAAAAACCGTAATTGGACAAGAATAAGCCTAGGGAGGACGAAAATGACCTAATTGATCATCCAATGACACAAACACACCTATTGGATGCACAAGATTGGTTAAAAACCCTAATTGGACAAGAATAAGCCTAGGGAGGACGAAAATGACCTAATTGATCATCCAATGACACAAACACACCTATTGGATGCACAAGATTGGTTAAAAACCCTAATTGGACAAGAATATGCCTAGGGAGGACGAAAATGACCTAATTGATCATCCAATGACACAAACACACCTATTGGATGCACAAGATTCGTTAAAAACCCTAATTGGACAAGAATATGCATAGGGAGGACGAAAATGACCTAATTGATCATCCAATGACACAAACACACCTATTGGATGCTCAAGATTCGTTAAAAACCCTAATTGGACAAGAATATGCCTAGGGAGGACGAAAATGACCTAATTGATCATCCAATGACACAAACACACCTATTGGATGCACAAGATTGGTTAAAAACCCTAATTGGACAAGAATATGCCTAGGGAGGACGAAAATGACCTAATTGATCATCCAATGACACAAACACACCTATTGGATGCACAAGATTGGTTAAAAACCCTAATTGGACAAGAATATGCCTAAGGAGGACGAAAATGACCTAAATATTAATTCAATGGCACAAACAAAGTTATTGGATGCACAAGATTGGTTAAAAACCCTAATTTGACAAGAATAAGCCTAGGGATGAAGAAAATTACCTAATTGATCATCCAATGACACAAACACACCTATTGGATGCACAAGATAGGTTAAAAACCCTAACTGGACAAGAATATGCCTAGGGAGGACGAAAATGACCTAAATGTAAATCCAATGACACATATGAACTTATTGGATGCACAAGATTGGTTAAAAACCCTAATTGGACAAGAATAAGCATAGGGAGGACGAAAATGACCTAAATGTTAATCCAATGACACAACTCAACTTATTGGACGCACAAGATTGGTTAAAAACCCTAATTGGACAAGAATAAGCCTAGGGAGGACGAAAATGACCTAAATGTTAATCCAATGACACAAATCAACTTATTGGATGCACAAGATTGGTTAAAAACCCTAATTGGACAAGAATAAGCCTAGGGAGGACGAAAATGACCTAATTGATCATCCAATGACACAAACACACCTATTGGATGCACAAGATTCGTTAAAAACCCTAACTGGACAAGAATATGCCTAGGGAGGACGGAAATGACCTAATTGATCGTCCAATGAAACAAACACACCTATTGGATGCACAAGATTGGTTAAAAACCCTAATTGGACAAGAATAAGCCTAGGGAGGACGAAAATGACCTAAATGTTAATCCAATGACACAACTCAACTTATTGGATGCACAAGATTGGTTAAAAACCCTAATTGGACAAGAATAAGCCTAGGGAGGAAGAAAATGACCTAATTGATCATCCAATGACACAAACACACCTATTGGATGCACAAGATTGGTTAAAAACCCTAGTTGGACATGAATAAGCCTAGGGAGGACGAAAATGACCTAATTGATCATCCAATGACACAAACACACCTATTGGATGCACAAGATTGGTTAAAAACCCTAATTGGACAAGAATATGCCTAGGGAGGACGAAAATGACCTAAATAATCATCCAATGACACAAACACTCCTATTGGATGCACAAGATTGGTTAAAAACCCTAATTGGACAAGAATAAGCCTAGGGAGGACGAAAATGACCTAATTGATCATCCAATGACACAAACACACCTATTGGATGCACAAGATTCGTTAAAAACCCTAACTGGACAAGAATATGCCTAGGGAGGACGGAAATGACCTAATTGATCGTCCAATGAAACAAACACACCTATTGGATGCACAAGATTGGTTAAAAACCCTAATTGGACAAGAATATGCCTAGGGAGGACGAAAATGACCTAAATATTAATTCAATGAAAGAAACAAACTTATTGGATGCACATGATTGGTTAAAAACCCTAATTGGACAAGAATAAGCCTAGGGAGGACGAAAATGACCTAATTGATCATCCAATGACACAAACACACCTATTGGATGCACAAGATTGGTTAAAAACCCTAATTGGACAAGAATAAGCCTAGGGAGGACGAAAATGACCTAATTGATCATCCATTGCCACAAACACACCTATTGGATGCACAAGATTGGTTAAAAACCCAAATTGGACAAGAATATGCCTACGGAGGACGAAAATGACCTAAATATTAATTCAAGGACACAAATAAAGTTATTGGATGCACAAGATTGGTTAAAAACCCTAATTGGAAAAGAATAAGCCTAGGGAGGACGAAAATGACCTAAATGTTAATCCAATGACACAACTCAACTTATTGGATGCACAAGATTGGTTAAAAACCCTAATTGGACAAGAATAAGCCTATGAAGAACGAAAATGACCTAAATGTTAATCCAATGACACAACTCAACTTATTGGATGCACAAGATTGGTTAAAAACCCTAATTGAACAAGAATAAGCCTAGGGAGGACGAAAATGACCTAATTGATCATCCAATGACACAAACACACCTATTGGATGCACAAGATTCGTTAAAAATCCTAATTGGACAAGAATATGCCTAGGGAGGACGAAAATGACCTAATTGATCGTCCAATGAAACAAACACACCTGTTGGATGCACAAGATTGGTTAAAAACCCTAATTGGACAAGAATATGCCTAGGGAGGACGAATTAGACCTAAATATTAGTTCAATGAAACAAACAAACTTATAGGATGCACAAGATTGGTTAAAAACCCTAATTGGACAAGAATAAGCCTAGGGAGGACGAAAATGACCTAATTGATCATCCAATGACACAAACACACCTATTGGATGCACAAGATTGGTTAAAATCCCTAATTGGACAAGAATAATCCTAGGGAGGACGAAAATGACCTAATTGATCATCCATTGCCACAAACACACCTATTGGATGCACAAGATTGGTTAAAAACCCTAATTGGACAAGAATATGCCTAGGTAGGACGAAAATGACCTAAATATTAATTCAATGACACAAACAAACTTATTGGATGCACAAGATTGGTTAAAAACCCTAATTGGACAAGAATAAGCCTAGGGAGGACGAAAATGACCTAATTGATCATCCAATGACACAAACACACCTATTGGATGCACAAGATTGGTTAAAAACCCTAATTGGACAAGAATATGCCTAGGGAGGATGAAAATGACCTAAATATTAATTCAATGACACAAACAAACTTATTGGATGCACAAGATTGGTTAAAAACCCTAATTGGACAAGAACAAGCCTAGGGAGGACGAAAATGACCTGATTGATCATCCAATGACACAAACACACCCATTTAAAGCACAAGATTGGTTAAAAACCCAAATTGGACAAGAATATGCCTAGGGAGGACGAAAATGACCTAAATGTTAATCCAAAGACACAAATGAACTTATTGGATGCACAAGATTGGTTAAAGACCCTAATTGGACAAGAATAAGCCTAGGGAGGACGAAAATGACCTAATTGATCATCCAATGACACAAACACACCTATTGGATGCACAAGATTCGTTAAAAACCCTAATTGGACAAGAATATACCTAGGGAGGACGAAAATAGTCTAATTGATCATCCAATGGCACAAACACACCTATTGGATGCACAAGATTGGTTAAAAACCCTAATTGGACAAGAATAAGCCTAGGGAGGACGAAAATGACCTAATTGATCATCCAATGACATAAACACACCTATTGGATGCACAAGATTGGTTAAAAACCCTAATTGGACAAGAATAAGCCTAGGGAGGACGAAAATGACCTAATTGATCATCCATTGCCACAAACACACCTATTGGATGCACAAGATTGGTTAAAAACCCTAATTGGACAAGAATATGCCTAGGGAGGACGAAAATGACCTAAATATTAATTCAATGACACAAACAAACTTATTGGATGCACAAGATTGGTTAAAAACCCTAATTGGACAAGAATAAGCCTAGGGAGGACGAAAATGACCTAATTGATCATCCAATGACACAAACACACCTATTGGATGCACAAGATTCGTTAAAAACCCTAACTGGACAAGAATATGCCTAGGGAGGACGAAAATGACATAATTGATCGTCGAATGAAACAAACACACCTATTGGATGCACAAGATTGGTTAAAAACCCTAATTGGACAAGAATATGCCTAGGGAGGATGAAAATGACCTAAATATTAATTCAATGAAACAAACAAACTTATTGGATGCACATGATTGGTTAAAAACCCTAATTGGACAAGAATAAGCCTAGCGAGGACGAAAATGACCTAAATGTTAATCCAATGACACAACTCAACTTATTGGATGCACAAGATTGGTTAAAAACCCTAATTGAACAAGAATAAGCCTAGGGAGGACGAAAATGACCTAATTGATCGTCCAATGAAACAAACACACCTATTGGATGCACAAGATTGGTTAAAAACCCTAATTGGACAAGAATATGCCTAGGGAGGACGAATTAGACCTAAATATTAATTCAATGAAACAAACAAACTTATTGGATGCACAAGATTGGTTAAACACCCTAATTGGACAAGAATAAGCCTAGGGAGGACGAAAATGACCTAATTGATCATCCAATGACACAAACACACCTATTGGATGCACAAGATTGGTTAAAAACCCTAATTGGACAAAAATAAGCCTAGGGAGGACGAAAATGACCTAATTGATCATCCATTGCCACAAACACACCTATTGGATGCACAAGATTGGTTAAAAACCCTAATTGGACAAGAATATGCCTAGGGAGGACGAAAATGACCTAAATATTAATTCAATGACACAAACAAACTTATTGGATGCACAAGATTGGTTAAAAACCCTAATTGGACAAGAATATGCCTAGGGAGGACGAAAATGACCTAAATATTAATTCAATGACATAAACAAACATGTTGGATGCACAAGATTGGTTAAATACCCTAATTGGACAAGAATAAGCCTAGGGAGGACGAAAATGACCTAATTGATCATCCAATGACACAAACACACCTATTGGAAGCACAAGATTGGTTAAAAACCCTAATTGGACAAGAATATGCCTAGGGAGGACGAAAATGACCTAAATGTCAATCCAATGACACAAATGAACTTATTGGATGCACAAGATTGATTAAAAACCCTAATTGGACAAGAATAAGCCTAGGGAGGACGAAAATGACCTAATTGATCATCCAATGACACAAACACACCTATTGGATGCACAAGATTGGTTAAAAACCCTAATTGGACCAGAATATGCCTAGGGAGGACGAAAATGACCTAAATATTAATTCATTCACATAAACAAACTTATTGGATGCACAAGATTGGTTAAAAACCCTAATTGGACAAGAATAAGCCTAGGGAGGACGAAAATGACCTAATTGATCATCCAATGACACAAACACACCTATTGGATGCACAAGATTGGTTAAAAACCCTAATTGGACAAGAATATGCCTAGGGAGGACGAAAATGACCTAAATATTAATTCAATGACACAAACAAACTTATTGGATGCACAAGATTGGTTAAAAACCCTAATTGGACAAGAATAAGCCTAGGGAGGACAAAAATGACCAAATTGATCATCCAATGACACAAACAAACCTATTGGATGCACAAGATTGGTTAAAAACCCTAATTGGACAAGAATATGCCTACGGAGGACGAAAATGACCTAATTGATCATCCAATGACACAAACACACCTATTGGATGCACAAGATTGGTTAAAAACCCTAATTGGACAAGAATATGCCTAGGGAGGACGAAAATGACCTAAATGTTAATCTAATGACACAAATGAACTTATTAGATGTACAAGATTGGTTAAAAACCCTAATTGGACAAGAATAAGCCTAGGGAGGACGAAAATGACCTAATTGATCATCCAATGACACAAACACACCTATTGGATGCACAAGATTGGTTAAAAACCCTAATTGGACAAGAATATGCCTAGGGAGGACGAAAATGACCTAAATGTTAATCCAATGACACAAATGAACTTATTGGATGCACAAGATTGGTTAAAAAATCTAATTGGACAAGAATAAGCCTAGGGAGTACGAATATGACCTAAATGTTAATCCAATGACACAACTCAACTTATTGGATGCACAAGATTGGTTAAAAACCCTAATTGGACAAGAATAAGGCTAGGGAGGACGAAAATGACCTAATTGATCATCCAATGACACAAACACACCTATTGGATGCACAAGATTGGTTAAAAACCCTAATGGGACAAGAATATGCCTAGGGAGGACGAAAGTGACCTAAATGATCATCCAATGACACA